>CM073775.1:80914916-81060204 GCA_037158775.1 Hetaerina titia | reverse complement strand
GTGAATAAACGTTTTTAATATTTCCACTCAGTTTCAACAAATTTTATGGATGGATACTATTTTCGGGATAATTAAACATTAAATTTTTGTTAATGATTGTATTCAACTGCCAGCTGAGATAACATATTGTTTAATATAAAAATTATTTTTTTTAAATATGCATAAGGGTGTTTTACATTTAACCAAGTAGCCATATCATAATTCTAAAATGATGTCCATGAAATTTTTGCTCTTTATCCAAACCCAGTGAAATTTAAAATTTGAAAAAGAAATTCAGTCCTTACATGAAGTCAATCTATCTTAATTAAAATCCATTAATTAAATTGAATCCAAAATAAATGATACAATTTAAATTATATCACATTTTGTTTAAGTGCGTCGGAAATATTAAAAAAAAAATTTTATGAAAGCCATTTTTTGAAACCAAGCTAAGCCGATTTGACTCTCTTCCCATTGAAATTGACCAAGAAAGGTAGCGTACGAAAGGATGACGTTTTAATTTCTCTCTATTCCTTAGGTACTCTTAACCGCCGCGTGGGCAGCCGCCTATGCATCACTTAGCGCGTACTGGTTACCGGCAATAAATAACTCTCGCAATATTTCGCCCGGACTAACGCCTCAGAATTCTACATTCTGACGCAGTGTTCGGGAAAAACCCTTACGCTTTCGCTCGCTCTCCCCGCGGACTAATTTGATAACACTTGGCCCAGACAATGGCGAGTGACTGATGTATTACATCTCCGTCACGGCCTCCCGACTCCGACTTAAAAATAAAATACTGAAAGGCTCAGGGATTGGGTGGGGGAGGGGGGGTAGGAGACCCCCGCGGCAGAAACAAATGAACGAATCGCTTCGATGCGCATCTGAGAGCGGCGGCGCCGCCACCAAGGCGGACGGTGAGAAATAGCAATCACTCAGATCGCACCTCCTCCCGTTCACCACCCCCCCATTTGTTCCCCCTTGCGCCCCCCTTCGACCGTCCGTCGAGAGCTCCAGTGCCCACTACTCTCACAATTTCTCTCCCTCACCCACCCTCACCTACCCGACCGAATACGTGTACATCCTCTGTTTCTCTCCCGCTTATTTATCCTGCACCCCTTTCGCCGGCTTCGTTTCCCCTATCATCTACCTCTTTCATCAGCCCTCTGTTGCCTCCATTCCGAAAGTTTGGCTCATTTTTCTCCTCCATAATTAGGGTTGCTTAATTCAGACATTTGGAATGAACTGTTACAAATGCTGACGCTACTTAGAATGGACACATCTTTTACGGGAAATAAAACCAATGGACCTATTCTTCATTTGGCGAGGAACCATTGGTCATTTAGAACTTAGAGATGAGGACACAATTACAGTAATTAAATGGCAGTGGAGTCACAAAGGCGTTTTTATATTGGTCTACGTAAAATAATATAAAGGGAACGTCTAACCAACTCTGTAAACCTCATGTAATCTAAAGGGAAAACTTAGGTGTAGCTTTTAGTTGACAACGAAAGCTCTAGGAAGACGATTTTTTTCTGCTGGAATTTGTACGTTATTTTTCGGTATTTTTAAAACTCTACCTTACCAATAAAAAAGGATTAAAATCAAGGAAATTTATTTGATAAGAATAATTTGAGATTTAGTATTACTTCCCTCTCATAATTTATTCTTATTTTCTTTAAAATTAGGGAAATATTAGGTACAAATAATTAAGGAGAGATGGAGGGGAATTTACGTTATTTAGGACCTCATCTTGAATAGCTGTCGGTCACGTGGGAATTTATTGCTCAAAAAATAATATTCAATTAAGGTGTACGGTGCTCTTTTGCTCACTTTGCGAAATTTTCCCACGTTCGTAAATCAATGTATGAACTCTTATGAGAGGATATGCCTAACGAGGAAACATTTACAATTGAAAGATTCTAGTGCTCATTTTAGAAAACGGGTGAAGTGTTTTAGTTGATTCGCCGAAACATGTCAAACCCCCAAATGGGGGGGTTTGACATGTTTCGGCATGTTTCAAACAAATTTTTAAAACCTTTCAAACTTATTTCCTCTTCCTTTGCCTCTACGCCACTTGTCTCAAGCGCACTCGTATTCGGAATGACAGCCTGCACCAGGTAAAATTTCGATTTACAAACAGTCAATGAAATTATAAGAGTACGAGTCATGTTTTCGTTATGGAGCCATATTAGAAATGTGCTCTATACTAATAGGACTTACTTCACTGCAAAATGACAGCTTTGCTAATAGTATTTCAAGGAATAGAACGAAGGCTGGAAATATAGCCGTGGCTCTCGTATGGCGCCGGCAATCTTAATTTTTCCTTTTTTTTCGTGGCAACAGAGCTTCGGGGGGAATTCACGGTCGGACTCTCTTCTCTCATCTCCTCCTTTCCCTCCCCCTGTCTCACCTCCCCCATTTTTTTGTTTCTCATTCCCACCACGGCTCTTACATCAGAGGTCCCTTCCCCACGCTGAAACCAACACCCCTTCGACCCTCCCCCACTCTCTCCATCCATTCCACGCCCCCTCCCTCCCCCTACCCCCACCATCGCGGCCATCAGTCACTGTCCGCGGGCCGCCGCGGCCGAGGGGCCGCTGAGGGAGGGAGGGAGGGGTTCCGCGCGGAACACGCCCTTTGGAGATGAAAACTAATTGATCTCCGTTGGGAAGGTGTCGTGTGGGGGTGGAGAGCGTGGAGGAGTGAGTGGGTGGGGGAGTGGGAGAAGGGGGAGGTTTGTGTGTGTGTGCGTGCGTGTGTCGGCACGAAACACACGCGCCTCGCTTCCCATGGCAACGCACCAGTGGTCTTGACGAGGAATGGGGGACGAGGAAGCAAATGAAATGGGTTACGGGCGTACACCTCCCCCTCTTGAAACGAGAGGGCTGAAGATCGGACAAGGCAAAATAAACGATGAGCTTTTCTACGGTTTCCTCCTTTCTCATAGGGGGAGGAAAGTTCCTGATCAAGTCTTCCCATCATGTACGTACGTAGTCTGCCAGGCGAGGAAATGGAACTGGGATTCATTAAAAAATTTCTGGGATCAAAACCATTTTAATTTCACCCAAAAAGTTCAAGAAAATGGACGACTTAGGATGATCTGGAGGGATTGACAAACATAAAATACGGAGAATGAATGACAATTTTGAGAAATTTAAAGTTAACTTTCCTCATCCGAGAGTGGGTAGGGGAAAATGAGATTTCAAGTCTGTTAGAGAAATGGTAACTCTTAAAAAAATGTGTGAAAGTGGGAACAGTTTGTGGAACATGTAAAATTATTATCCCAAAGCAAAATCTTTAATTGCGTTTTTTACTTCTGCTGAGATATTTGTTACTCCACCTCTAGGTGTTAAATTTCTTTTTCCCGCGGCCGTAAGTTCATATTAGGGTCGACTCCGAGTTGACTACACTCACATAAGAATCGAAACACCTCCGAGCAAAGTGATGTTACCCGTGGTTCATCACTCACCATTGAAATACATGCATATGCGACGTGTCTGTGACTATGCACTTTTGGAGTTAAAATTTAAATACTGAATTATTCATACTTTAGCGCTGATATAGCTGTTGCTGCAGTGTGATAATATCGCGGAAAACACGACTTCGCGCTCTTTTTTTCTTTGCAGAACCAAGGAGCTCTTTATGTGGTCTTGGAATCACGAAGAGGTCCTGTCGGCACGTCACCAGGTTCTCTCAGGATCCGAACCATTCCTCAGCTGTTTCACAACACCCCTTACCGAAAAAGGACTCAAACCCATCCGGCTGGCAGAGGAGCCCATTGATCATCAGGTTAACCAAACTCCCGTAAATTATAGGTGAATTGGGTCATTTCCAAAAATTTGTGTGAAATTTGTGGCGAAATAGTAAAATGAATTTCTAGCAAGTGACCACTACCCGTTACATGGGTGATATAATACCATAATTCCTTATTGGTTTACGTAATCCCTAGAGAGAAACTCTTCGGTCAGCGAGTGGGTATTATTTGCACTGATGGAGGTTGTTGCGTAGTGACTAATTACTTGGATTTCACCTATTATGAAACCTAATTTAAGGAATACCACAATATTTTGTTAAGAGCGAGCGAACTTATAGTACACCTATCAAACGTGTTACGGCGTTGTTGAGCGGAGCCGTTTTAAGTTATATAAACATATCGTGAAGTATTCTTTTAGTTTCTGCAACTACTAATATGACCTGAAAAATTATGATTGGACTAAAAAGTCACTTTCTTCATAATGATTCATTAAGCGTCAATAGGGAACGTAGGAAAAGCCCTTAAGGAACTATTTGGCTTCTGAGTAATGCTTCACAGAGAGAAATCGTACATGAGAACATATTTTGGAGACTTGGAAGATATATTTCGGCCTGTTATTTATTCGGAATGCTTATTATCTAGCTTACTATGATTAGTTAAAATGAATCCGGAACTTTGTAACCACTCATGTTAACCCCTGTTCTCTCTAACCTAATGTACAAGTCACGTCATTCCGACTAAAAATAAGAGAGACACTCAATAAAAGAGGCAATGTGCTTTGCATCCAGGACCGTTCGCGCCTGAAATGATAAGCCTAAATTAATTACTTTCTCGCAGCATTATACATGCTCTTCTTCACAGGTGAAGAAAGTGCCTCTATTACAATCCTCCATGTTATCCTCGCCCCTTGTCGTGCCACACGGAACAGCGAATGATCAGATTTAATTAATATTCACGAGCCTTCAGTACTAAAAACACTTCTCTTTTATTTCCGAGCTAACTTTTATTTTATACGCTCTCACGTAAAAGGGGAACGGGAGTGAGAGAGAGAGAGAGAGAGAGAGGGAAGTGCAACTAATTCGTTCGAAATAATTAACCTTTTCGTGCCTCTTGAGGCTTTGTGCACGGGAAAAATACAAGAAGGGGTAAAAAAAGAGGAAATGTGAGCATGAATAAAAAGCTAACGGAAAATAACGAGGTTGACGCATGGTATGTGGTGGGTGAGTGGCGGGGGGTGGGGAAGGTAGGTGGGAAGGGGTTGGGGGTGGCTTCATTTCGTTTATTCTCCAGCCTACACGCGCTAGGCGCCACTCTTTTGTCTCATCTTGTTACCCTCGCACATGTGCTGCTCTCCTTCCTTCCTTTCTCCACCGCGTTCCCCTCCCACAAACCTGGTATGGCACTCCCCACCTCCTCCCATCCTCAGTGCCACAAAGTCCTCGCGCCTCCCCCCCCACCCTCTCTCTCTCTCCGAGAACCCTGTGTTTGAGCGTGTTCACAGAATTCGTCGCACAATCTCGCTATTATCGCTCCGCTGGCTTTTTTTTCGCGGATCGCTGCAATTGCCCCTACAGGTAGGGGGAGGGGGTGTGTGTAGGGAAAGAGGAGGAGTCACTTGCGAGTCGGCAAAAAAAAATTAAAAACGATGCAAAATTGAATAACGAAAACAGTGGGCGAGCAGGGAAGGGAGAGAAACAACAATATTATATGTTTACATGTGTCTTTTATTTTTTAAATTCCCATCCGAGGCGGGAGAAACTTGCACGTTTTCAGGAGGTGGGCCGGGCGCTTCGCTTCTTGTGTTTTCCCCGATTCCGGATAGGCTGTAGGTTTTGCGTTTCCCTCGCCCCGCGTGTAGTAATGGTGTCGATCTTGTAAGTTGACGCGACGAAAAGTTTTTAACACTCTCCCCCCCCCCCTTTTGCGTCGCCTCTTTATATTTTATTATTTTGTCTGCAATAAGTAGGTCCCTCTGGGTATGTAAAATCTCGAAATGTCGACTCCTACATATGCCTACTACCTCATTCAATTCGTCTCGGGGGAGAGTGGATCCCCCAGGATACGAGTTCCCTCCCTCCCCCCCCGTTGGGGGATTCATTCTCCATCCGTCGTCGCACGTTGTAAAAATTATTCCGTTTCGCACTTGATTTATGCCGAAACATCGCTCCATTTTCTCGACACTCCGCCCCATCGACAAAGCCCTCGAGGACTTAGTGGAATGGAACTCACTGCACAAGACAATTACGTGCGCGCCCTGTACGCCTGTGTCGACGAAACGGAGGCTTGTAAATTAAACACCGGCGCAACTTTTGGTTCCCTTCGCGTCATCACTTCACTTTTCAATGGATTAAGTTGTAAAGAGACATATTTTTATCGTCGAGCTCCATCAGTTTAGGAAGAAGAATAGACTGAGGCAGTCGAGAGACGTCAAATTTGACGTAAATTTTTGAATTTAACCAGTTTTGCATTTATGCCATTCTCTACTCTCGTATTAATTTTACTGGATTGGAAGAAATGATCAGAGTTTTTCTGCAATGGAGTATTCATTTTTTTTCCTGCAGAAAATTTAATTTTATGTTGACTCCATTTAATTTTCACGTAGCTCAGAAAAATTAAGGTGCTCAAAAATAGTTGATTTAGAGAAGTGCAAAGTTTGCAAAAAAAAAGGAATGGAGATATACTGTCATTAATAAGAATTATATATATATCCTGAGTATTTTTCTTTTGGATATTCTGAATCATTCTCGGCGTTTATTTAATGAGTATTCTTTGATAATCATGAAAATTATGCGGTTGATGGGGGAAATAACGTCCAAATAAAAACAAATATATCTTTAAATACTTATAATGCATAAAATCACAAATAAACTAGCGGCCACAATGGTTCTACATGGGTGCAATACAGGGTTTAGGTCTGCCAATTTTATCAGGTATCTTAATTGAACTCACTAGGTTTAGGTAAGGGTTGAGGATGAAATTTATCATTGTGGTGTTCAATGCTGATAAATTCAAGCTGGATAAAATGATAAAAACCAATGAAATGGTTCGGAAAATTACATGGAGAACCGGACTTAATTTACCCTTCGAGTGTCATCTCCTTAAAAGAAGAATTCAAGCTCACTTTCTGCACCTTGGCCACTCCCCACGACTGCATGGCCGGCGGCATAGTCTTAGTTTCCGCCCTGCTGGCGGGCGGACCGCTGGCGAGCGCTTCCTCCTGGGAAATAACCCTTCACTGGCTTTCTCCGTATCACTTTTCACACCACCTTCCTTTCTCCCACAAGGCTCAGTCATTTTTTCATCCTATCTGTTCCTTTTTACATCATTTTTTGAAATCGTAACCATCAAGTTGCTCATGAATATAGGTACTGCAACCGTTTCATTGCCCTTCATAAAATGCTTTTTAGGCCTGGATAATGGCTTTTTACGCAGACAAATATTTGCGGCATTTCCATATACAAGAGTTATTGACCCAAAGTTGTAAATGTTCACATATCAGTTTTCGTCCAGCTTCCGTCACTTGATTCGGTTAGGATAGATCCCCTGTAGTTGCACAACGATATTTTTTGTAGCTTTCTCTCTTTCTATAGAAACTACCACGGAACCTTCACGATAGTATCAAAATCGATATTCTGTCCTAGAGCGATGGGAAGGCACCGAGATGGACGCTGGCATTCAATTCGACACGACCAATCTGATTCTCAATGATCTTTCTGAACGATCCATAATCAATTCGAATGTATCCACTTTAAGTGACTGTGAGGATTACATAAGTTTTCTACTGCAAGCATAAGTCTACACTCGTAATTGCACCAGATGTCTCTTAGATTTCGCCCGGTTTAGATTCAAATTTGCTGGCAATGAAAAAGTGCTTGTCGTAAAAAAACTAGGCTAACTGTAGTACAAGCAATTCCCCGAAACTAGTATTAAGCACTAGTTCCTACCATCCTATGGACTAATTTATTTTTGAAGACTTTTAAGGGTAGCAATTGCTCTCTCCTGCACACATAATCTAACCTTTTTATCAATCATTGAAAACCAATGTTCAACTAACACGACAAGAATAAGAAAAGCGAAAGGGATAGACATATTGTATTTTTGACTCAAACGTTCAGATTCTAAATTTCTGTGCTTTATTTAAAAAGTTTGATTTTATGCAGATATTAAATCGTCTCTCAGTTCACGGTGGGTCCTAGACGGAATATCCAAGCAGTCTATGTAATTACGCGATGAAGGAGTTTTCACAACATCGGTTCTGCTCTACGAACTAAATCCTTTTATGGCCAATTTCCGTCAATAGTTCTGTTGGTTCCAATGCGTTAAATTCTGATTAGGTAGTGAACTAGCTCGCCGTGGTGTGAACGGACTTGTCTTGTAATCCCATCCGCTTCGGTGACTGCATTTCACGCTTCCAAGTTCACTTTGGCTCCTGAGCGTAGTCCTAAGGGCTTCAGCAGTCGCGGAGCACATTCAAAGGGCTGCGTGGGAGGGAACGGCAGGATGAAGGGCAACCGTTACCCTCAGAATCGACAGCTGCAGACAATAATGCTTGGAAAATTTTCCTACCTCTTCCTACGGGTCACGGGGAAGGTTTTTAAAAAGCTCCTGCCAATAGAAAAAGCCTATAAATGTTATTTCAGACCAAACACATTCTGCAAACAGTGATTTCATTCCAAATGCAAGTAAGATGTAATGGAAAAAGTGGCGTGTAAGTAATCTAAGTAGTGGTAGTAGTTATTAGGAGAGGTGGCCGACAGCTGGGGTTATTTTTGTCTTCATGGGAATGAATGGGTTTTTTGGTACGGGTAGGACATTCAGGGAATAAAGTAAGGGTGAAGAGAAACCCGGCGTTGGCATTAGCCTACTCTTGAAAATGGCACCAGCGGAGTCCAAGGTTTAACGGCCCTTCCGACGAACAGCGCACTCACTTAAATTGTCTCCGCATGAAAATTTAAGTAAAGATCGGAATATCACTGTCTTTCATTCTATCATCGTGGTGCACCGCCGAAACTAAAACTCGGGTCCAAGGGTTCGGGTAGGAATGTAAATGTAAAAAGTGGTGATCATCATGAAGGACTCCCGAGTAACTCTTCAAGGGGCACCCGATGGAGGTACTTACTACTTGTGGCATGTGAAAATGATTATAAATTGAATTTTTAGCACAACTTAAAATTTTATGAACACTAACTCGTCCCCATTAAGTGTTTCTAGCAATGTCATTGGTTTTTATCCCTCACGCCCGTTGTGGTTAAATTCATCCCAAACCCACGATCCCCATTTCTTCTCTCCCTTTCTGTACCCAGCGGATGGTTCAGGTGCTCGTATATCACAATCGATTTCTCCTCCTCCCTCCAATTTTCCGTGACAGTTTCCTAATCCCTCGCGTTTTCTCTTTCTTCTGAATTTACATATTCCTCCTTCCTCAACCTGCCCACTCGCTTCACCTCAACCATGGTCACCTTATTAATGAGACTACTTACTACCTGATAGGAATTCTTCAACATCATCTTGATATTTTGAAGTATTTACGTTGAAACATCAGTCGACATTTCAATTAATTCTTGTGAAAAATTATCATATATCTTTCATTCATCAATATGTAATTCCATATAGTAAAGCCGAGTAACATAGAAACTACCATTCCACATTTATGAGTAACATAATATTATGAATCAATAGCGGAGTGCCGACTGATGTACCTATTAATACAATATCGATTTTCGTAAGATTTATATCATGAGAATTAATGAAAACATGTTATCGCCTTTGTTTAATTTTAACCTGCCCAAGTCACTTTTCCATTTTCCTAAGTCATTCGGTGGTCAACAGATCGTCCCGCATTGCGCTAAGGGTTTTCTCTTCGACTCTTGTACCGTGAGACTCAGAATGGTAGAAAGGTAAATGTTATTGAACCGGGTTTTGCCTGAAAAAGAAATGATAAAAGAGAAGAGTATCAATGCGAAACGGTAAAAAAACTACACATAACTCATACCTAATGCATTCAGTCTTCTGCCTAAATTGGGAAGAAGGGAGAATTTTAGTCAGTCTTCATATTTAAACAGTAATTATGCCAAATTTAGCGGACAATTATTTTCTCTACATGAATTATCGCATAATGAAAAGAGAAACTTTATAATTCCACATAAATTTATTAGACGTACGACCCAGGTTTAGACGTGGCACGTCATCATGATGATGACGTGCCACGTCGAAACCTGGGTCGTCCGTCTAATAAATCTATGTGGAATTATAAAGTTTCTCTTTTCATTATGTTAAGTCGATTCCATGAAGTCACGCCCGAGACAACGAATTATATGAATTATCGCTATCCAATACAGGTATGCGAGATGAATGTTCGCTTCTAAATTCAATCTTTGGATCCTTAACCGAAATAGCGCAGAAATGGTGATTGCAACGACTGTCGACGCACTTACCTCCAAGTGTATCGGATACGTTGGCACTCAATGTGAGTATTTACGTTCACAGTAGTGCTACATGGTCGGTTGAAAGAACAGCTACGGTTTACTGATTTGGAAACTGTTGCCAATCAACTCACAGCGCCACGCACATACGATAGTCTGAAAACTTGGGTAACAAATCAACGCTGGGTTAAATCAATTAGGTAAAAAGATAGAAGTCGATAGATTTTACTTACTTATGACATCGAGGAATTAACGATAGTTCCACACTACCAATATTAGATTCAGATGTACAGGGAGAAAAGCAGTGTATTCAAGGAGTCGTTTCGCCCTTGCACAAGTCACAGCGATAGCCCAAACAGACGGAGACACTACCAAATCAAAAACGTATCTCAGCTTTAATGACTTCGCTTCGCTTCTCTCCCATTTCCCTCCTTGGCTGAGCGCCTGGCAAACCCCGCCACATACCCTTGCGGCCGTCCCAGGGCTGCCGCGTGGACGAATCATTGGGGAAAATAATTTTGCATTAGTGCTTTGAAACCATACTCCTGAAGACGTTTCCAGGCTCAAAGTGCGACCGATCTGCTCGTTAAGATCGAGCCGTTTTAGAACTACTCACCCCTAACCCCCATTCATTTCCTCGTGTTTTCCGTCGACAACGCTCGGCACCCGGAGTGAGAAGCGTCTCCCGGGAGGGGCGACACTTCGAGAAACCCCCGAAACATTAAAAACTTTCAAACCTCAGAGACCAGAAGGACTCAGAAGTGAAAAGGAAGCGGAGAGTGGGATTTTACTGCAAGCAGATTGCCTGCCATCTTTTGCGAGGAGCGAAAAAAAATGAAGACAAAAAAAACCAAGCGTGGCCTAGCCATCTCGCGGCGGCGGAACGGTTTAGAGACTGGGGAGGTATGGGAGGGGTGGGACGGAAGTACCTCCCTCCAGCGAGGAGAAGGAAATGGCAGGAGGGGGGTTGGAATTAGGGGTGGAGGAAGGAGAGGGTAAGAATCGAAAAGCTGCCGCGGAAGGGGGTGTGAGGCGAGAGAGGAGGGAGAAGGAGGGAGGGAGGAGAGGTCTCCTAACCTATTCCCACCTCAACTCCCCTCCGCACTCTCCCTCGGAAGCCTCCTTATTTTATCATATACAAGTACCTCTCGACATCCCTCCACCTCCCTCCTTCCCGCCGCTCCCTTCCCCTCGCCCCCTCCACGGCCGCTTCCTCATGGAGAGGGAAGCGTGAGGGTGCCTCGCCCACTCCACGACAACAAAACGACCCCACAGAAGGGATATGCTCCCCCATTGGCCCGGGCGGCTCCTCCTCCGAGGTGGATCCTTATGGCCACGCCCCCCGCGGAGGAGTGCCCTGAGGAGGAGGAGGAGGTGGAGGAGCTCTGCTCTGAAGGAAGGGAGGGAGGCTCGCGTTCCCGATGGAGGCAGGAAGGGGGGGAGGGAAGGGGAAAGAATGGCGAACATGAGCGGGAGTCGGATCCTTCCCGAGGAGGATTCGGAGGGGGAGGGGGTAAGTGCGTACTTCGCGCGGTACGCCCGTATACACGGGAATCTGACATATGCGTGTCGTCCTTAAGGTTCGTGAAGGGTTTGACGGAGGGTTTGAAACCGCGAAAGCGAGAGATTTCGGTCGAGGTTCCGTGGGCGCGGTCGACGTCCGATTCGGCTCGGGCTCTTGTGAGATCAAGTGGGAAATGGATGAATTCCGTGGGAATAAAATGAGTACGGTGAGTCAGTTTCGAATCTAACAGAATGTGATGGTAATAGATTGAACCCACTCAGAATTAAACGCCTCTATCTCTAGATTTTGACGTCACTGTGGTTTGTTGAAGGATAGAAGCTTAAAGTTAGGCCTTGTTCATCTCGGTCGGACATAACTGCAGACGCGATACACATAACATTACGCTTACCTCATCGCTGCCGATGGTGTTGAAATTCCGCAATACGAGCGAATTTTGGATTAGGAGGCTGGATTATCGCGTTAGTCATGAAGCGGTTATCCGGTCAGTTTTTGTGGATGCTACCTTCCGAATGCACTACTTACTGGTCTTAGAGATATCTCACGAGGGGAATCCAATAGTCGGAGATATTGCTGTTGTATCACAAATGACCACGGTGTCCGAATTTCATTGCGTAATTAAAAATCCAAGAAATTTATAATTTTATGGAAATTATGTATTTTGATCCAAGGAGTATGAAAGGGAACCATCTGGTCTTGGCGTAAAAACAAAAAATTATGTATCTTCATTGGATTCCCGTTTTTACTCCCAGACTACAATTCCTAAATTATGTAACTTAAATGTTTCAATGAAATGATAAAAGAATTTTCTACTATCTAATCCGTACCTCTGGTAATAAAATATATCCGAGAGTTTTTGCCTCCCATCCCCTTTGCTAGAGCATAGTTATTCCAAAAGTTCAAGCGACGCATACCAGAATTTATATTAAAATGCAGAGCTAGATGATTTGCGAAACCAATCGTTTAGTTGATACAACTATTCACTTAGTCTGAATTTCAATTACCTTAATGTTTGTTTACTCAACATTTTGCTCCGATTTTTATTTGTAAGTTTAGTGTGATAAGGATAATATAATAATTATTAATGTACGTAATTACGACAAGGTTTTATGAATAAATGCATTTAAATATCGTATTTTTATGACACTAACATATCTATTGTTATTTGTAAAGATTGAAAGCAAAATGAGGTCTTCTGGCTGGATAAGAGAGAGATGAAACTACTCGTATCATTATCAGTTCAGCTTCTGTGGCACTTACTTAGGCAACGGACTTTTCCAATGACATCGAAACCCATGAGTTCTCACATGTTCTGAGTTCTCAACACCCATGAAAATGGTTATTGAGAACTCAGTGCTCAGTGTCAGATAGTGAAACCGAAAAACCACATCCGTGGTCTGACTTCGAGGAGCGTTAAGAGTGAAACTCTTTAGGCAGTATGTTTACCGTCCTCTAAGTGCAATCCAGCCAGATATTTCTCCATGGCCTCACCAGAAGCTTAAAACAATTAAATCCTCCGCATAAAGGCTCATCTTTTGAGTTGAAAAACTTAAAGGACAACACGGGAGCACGTGCGTGGCTCGGGGTCATTGGGGCCAGCCATACAACGCAGAGCATTTCGATCGAGTCGTAGTGAACGAGGAGGGATGGCGTCTTGCCTTCTCTCTTCAGTCGTTCAAAATTTCCAGCGAGAGGAGGGAAAAATATGCGTGAATGGTGCGAATCCTGTAATTACGGCAGTGAATTTTGTTCTTCCAATTCGCACTGTATGACTGAATGACTTCATACTAATATCTCTTGCTCCAAGAGTTAAATGGCATGATATTTCATAAGAAATGTGAAATATTTTGAGACTAAGTGAAGATAACTAAAGCGACCATAATAGTTTTATCTAAATCCTGTAGATTCTCATTTTCCCCAGTAAACACAAGTGTTTTATAACATAAGCATATAAATTGCAATACGAGTACGCCTCATTTGAGAAATAAATCCCTTGTCCCCTTAAACCCAGTCATCGATTACTACCATTAAGATACTCTAGAAATTTTAAATGAATGTTATTAGTAACATTAAAGTTATACATTTAGAACGTAGGTCAAAAAAGTATGAGCATATGAGTACAGTCAGGCTCATGACTCCACCTTCACGTTTTTTCGAGGAATAGTTGGTTGGATAGTGGTTGCCTTTTCTGAGATTGTATATACAAGACGTATATACAGTCTCACACGGACAGACGACAAATCTTGATTTTTTAAAGCAAAAATTGACTTTCCATTCGTGTTTTATAGCCAGTAGCCATAGAATACACTGCTGGAAAGAGGTTCGTTGAACTGTGAAAACTGATACGCATAAAAGTAAATGAACGCATGCCTAAATATGGCTGCCGTGTATCGATAAGTATAATTAGTTGATATACAACGCTTGTATAAAAAATATCGGTAACAATTTTTTCCTGACGTGAGCGCGAAGTACTAGATTCAGACCGACGGTGTGCACCTGATCGTAGAATGTCTTGGTATTGATTGATAAGATGACAGTTCACAGCATTATCATTAAAAATTTGGCGATGTAAAAGATCTGCGCTGAACTTGTCCCGAAGGTCTTGGGCATTTGAGGCGCCAAGGTAACCGACTACCTGACGAAAGCGTCATCGCGACGATTCCCCAACTCCCTAACAGTCCCGAATTGGCACCTGCAGACTATTTCCTAATCCTGAAAGTGAAATTCTCCCTCAAAGGACCACCAGGGACCCGAAGTGCTGTCAAAGGTGCTTGCACGCGTACCCTTAAGGACCTTCCGAAATCCGCCTACCATGGAACCTTTGAGTCACAGAAAAACCATTGAAAAAAGTGTGTCGACTCTCAATGGATGCTCTTTAAAGAATTTTAAGACATTGTAGCAATGCCTCAATTAAATCTATCTTTCCGATACTTTTTATGAAAACCGTGTATGACTAGTATAAATATCGATTTCTACTTACTATATGATTTTCGTTGTTCAATCCATCGCTTGAGTAATGGTCACAAATTGTTCTATGTATCTTATACATTTCAACTGCTTTATATGCGATTTGTTTTGCATGGCGAGTGTTTATCATATGCTCTGAATATATTTTGAGCCTTGATTATCTTCCGTAGAATTAATAATTTAACTGAAGTAATTCTGTAATAAACATAAAGAGTGTAATCTTTCCTTTTAATCAAATGTACGAGTATAGCGGAGTAGGTGACAGTTCTAAACTGATACACCTAACCACTGGATAGTTAAAGTCGAAATTTCTAAGCTTCAGTTCCCCACGCAGTCATATAAACAGCCCTAAAAAATGAGACTGGGTCGTTTGAGTTAACCTCTGCATATTTTTATTTTTTTATTGCGATGTAAAAATTGAAAACCCATATTTCTTATAAAAAATCGAGTATAAATTAAACTATTCTATTCTTACATTTATGTATAGTAGATGGCGGATTGGTTAATGCACCTGTACATACACTGGTGAAATACATTGGGAAGATTTCGCTCACTGTTGACGGTGATACGATGTTTTTACGAAAGATCCCGCATCTGCACACGACTCTTTGAAGAGGATGCTGCGGGTAGAGAGGGTTGTCTGTCGGACAGGATATATAGTAAGATGTGACCCATCGTTAAGGAAATGCTATCCTGGCTCTGATAATCTTCCTCCTTTTTTATCTGGCGCCCTTCTTCTCTTTTTGATCTGAATGACGCGATACCTCTTCCGCTAAACCTTCCTCTATCCATGGTGGAATTAAAAGAATACAGCTGAGAAATGATTTTAAAATAGTAAGTTTATTACGTGTTCATAAGGTAAGGTTGCTTTTCAATCAAAACGGTATGTTTTCATTAAATTTCAGTTATCATTTAAGGAAAGGTTTTTTTTTCATTTTTGACCGAAAAATTATTATAGGCTACTCCCAACAAAAGATAATAATACTATCGCTAAATTTAAATGAAGTAGTACCGATGTATCAACTAACCCAAAATATATGGAAAGCAAATAAATAAACACGAAATACTACAACTATTTCCTACGTCATGGTTAAAAAGCTCTTTTATTTCGAAGGTACGAAATCATCCATGCATAAAGCTCATTTTCTGCAAAGAGAATTGTACGGAAAACCATTTTCTTTGATATTAATATTGTTTATCGATTAAAAAGTATATTATAAAATTCGACATATTCCTTTCAATGTTTGATGTATTATATGAACAAGAGCTGTTTTAATATATTCCCTCCCTACTCTTAATAGCACTAGGCTGTTTTTCACCATCTTTTCTCCTCATGGGTGTCCCTTCACGAATATCCACTTACCTCTGGCTTTGCTTAAGACGCATGTAGTGGGGCTCCACTAGAGGTTTTTAATGCTAATTAACTGCTGTCGCTTGGCCTTATTTTTGGGATTTTAACCCCAAACCATCTCGGATACTTTTCCCTTTTGGAAAATTTTTTGGGTATATCTCTTCCCCAAAGGAAATGGATCGTTGCTAAAGAAAAATTGAAACTTCGCGCTAAAATACAAAATACTTCATTACTCTCCCATTTTCAGAAGTAAATGAGCTTTTCGAAATAAAATTCTGAATTTCAGATTCTCTGTCCGCCGACTGATGTGTGCGCAGTACTGGATATTTGATATTTTCACGTCGCAATTTCCTTAAGGAAATTACTGTTCATTTTTTTTGTCTATCATATAAACGGTGTAACCCATTCGAGAAACAGTTATAATGTGGAGCTTCGAACTAAAGTCACTAAATTCGTAGTAAGCCACCAGTATCCATCAGTACGAAGAATGCCTTCGGATGGAATTCGCCATCAATTCTCTTGCAATGAGATGATTAACGTGGCGGCGAAAGTGTTATCTCCTTTTCTATTATTAACTAATACATTATTTTATTACATTTTTTATCCTGCTAAAAGTGGGCCTACAAATAAGATGGAATACTTACAGTTCGTAGGTGTAGTGATTGGAGTAATGTCACTTCAGCGGAAAAGTTTACAAATCCGTACCTCCTTGTAAGGTGAACATTTTCGTAGTACTCACGAAATAATTTGCATATAAATAGAAAAAAACATAAAGTATGCTAGGAGTAAAAGACACTTTCAAAAAAGCTTGCGGATAGTGCGCTAAAATGAAAAAATTAAGCTTATAGTTCGATTTAAACCTTTCGAAGACTGCTTTGTCAATACTACGTGTTGATTCTAACAGAAAATACTGTGTGTTATTAATATTTTTTAAAAGGTTATTCCATTCTTTTTTTGGTTTATCATCTCTTTTAAAAACATTTTAATCACTCTTCGAGCTATGAAAGTCAAAAACTTGCCGATTCTCTCATGGATATTGAGTTCATCAAGGATGGAGTTGTCCGAAGCACTCTGTCATTTTTTTCACAACTCGTTACTGGTCAAATTGATCATAACTTCTCCCAAATTAACGGAGGAGCGTATGGGGCAAATAAAATAAAACATAGTGTCAGTTATACTAAACACAAAGGTAGATAATTGTTAATAATAAACACCCTAGAATTGTTTCAAAATGGCTATGGTTAGTGTGTAAGCGTGATGTATGATTGAGGAATAATGTGTGGAGCTCCTTAATTCACGAAGACATCAGGAAAGAAAGTAAAAGTACAGGGTACGTTCGATTTATTTTTAACACCGAGGGAATAACGTATCATATCAATTTATGTAGATAGTTATAAAGATAATATAAGAGAAATATGCACCTTCACAGACGGATTTAAGCACGAGTATACGTAAATGGGCATTTTCCATTATATTTTTGCATAACCGAAGCTTCTGATGTGATACTTCTAATAGGTACTTCAAAAAATCATTTACTTCGTTCGTATATCCCTTTTTTCGGAAAGCGTAGGGAACGCTGTACCATCAATCAATACAACGCCCTATACATCATCTGTGTCGGTTTTTCAAAGTTCTCCTTTCTTTTTCCGTTATATTTGCCCTTAATGATTGGGTTAAGGAGCGACTTGGAAATGAATGAAAAAGCATCCTTCGGTCAAGAGAGTTCAGCGATCCCCCATTCAAAGAAAGGGAGTGAGGGGCATAAGGGATCGGGAGCCTTCCTGAAGGGTGGGGCGTTGTGAGGGGAGAAGGGTAAGAATCAGGGCGAAGGGAGCCGAAGGACGAAAAGTGGGGAGAGCCTGGCTGGAATGACCCTTAACTCGTCCTTCAATCTCCTCCCTTCCCCACTTTTGGTCGTTTTTTCAACCCCTGGGTATTAAGTCATATATGGAAGTATCTCTGAATGGTAATTTCCAGTGCTGAAGAGGATATGAGTCTCATTAGCGCCGGCCTTGTCAGCCTGTAGGGGCTGCTATCAAACTCGCCAGGTGAGCCAGTGACCACGGCTTCGTATCCCGCTTTTGGAAAGCGCGTAACGTTAGAAAGGGAAGATTTCGTCAACTGAATTAAGAATAGTAGGGAGAAACTGTAACCACTGAACAATTAAAATACTAAATATAACTTTATCCTTTAATTATGCCCACTGTTTTATCTTTTCTGAATTGCTTTGGATCCTGCCTTAGTTTCATGTTAATATTTGTTTGACTTTTTCATGTTTTTTGTTTGGGTTATTCAAAGATAAGCTTGATACATATAAGGTGAAAATGCCCGTGGTTATTCTTCTTTCACGTCTAATTACGATTGCGGTAATTCCATTTCTGTGTTATGAACTTGAATGTATGGATGTTTTGTTATGAATGCTTTGTCAGTTCCAATATACTCGTACACGTGAGTCGAACAATTGTTTCTGTCATGATTCCAATTACGTATCTGATATTTTATTCTGTATAAAATGCAAATACGCTGTCTGAAAATCTTAAGTATTGCTCTTTGCATTGTAGGAATGGTTAAAAATGAGAAAAATTAAAGGTGCAGTATTCTGAAAGAGTAAACGTTAAAAATGTTTTCATTAAATTGATTAAAAAAATAGCTGTTCAATAAAAGTTAGGGACCATAATTCAAACTGTCGTTATGTTTGGATTGAAAACGAGTCATCACTTATATGTTTGCGTTGATTCTATCCTCTGGTATCTCTTAATAAGTAAAATTACACTGAAAAAAATGCCACTGGAAACAATTCAACATTAAATTTCTTTCTTGAATGAAAACATATCCTACAAAAATCTAATAAGAGGAATAATTTAACCTACTTAACAACGCATTACTTGCGATTTTCACCTAAATCCGAGAGTTCGAGAGTCAATTCTAGTTCGAAGTGTCGTGGAATGGCCCATAAGAACGAGGTGTGTACAGGAACTATCCTGCATGGCTAGATCCATTCCGGACAAATCGCGTATGTTTTACCTGTACATGAATTCCCATTCATTATCATTTGGAATACCATTTACTCCTGAAAGTTGAGTTCCTATTCAACGAATATTACACTTTTAAGTGTATTTTATCCGCTCGTACATATGTCTTCAGAATAATTTCTTCAAGAGGTCCTTTTGATTTCCTTCAACTTTTCCCGAGTCGAATATTTTT
Source organism: Hetaerina titia (assembly GCA_037158775.1). NCBI lineage: Eukaryota > Metazoa > Arthropoda > Insecta > Odonata > Calopterygidae > Hetaerina > Hetaerina titia. The sequence goes on along the minus strand of CM073775.1, from coordinate 81,041,002 downwards.
ACTTTGTCGTGTGTTGAAAAAAATTCAGGAGACGACTCTTACCAGTTTTAAGTTATGGGTGTCCACTGCATAGTTAACTATTTCCTTGTATAAAGGGGACAATAAATAGTTCATTTCTGTATGCAGTGGTTAAAATTTTGTCATTCGCACAATTACGATATTCTTAAATATAAATCAATGATTAAGTGCAATCGGTGCTTCTTGTTTTAAACTCAGTTATAGAAAATAGAATAAAATAATTCCGAAAGATAACGCATTAACTCTGAGGTACCTTTAATTTTGCTGCCATCGATTGGACGTGCGGAACTCAAGATATTTATTAGTAGTACATCTACATGGTACCCTGGGAGGCAAAGCTAGGGAGAGTTTCAGGGGGATTAAATACCAGATATGAAACCTCAAAAATAAGTCCTGCTTAAATACTTGTCAACGGTAGATATTTGGAATAATTCAAATAATAATATAACTTTTTAATCTCGTTACGAGTACTGTGAGTATTTAAGAGTAAAACACTTATCTACGCACTCGGGGCTAGGACTAGCTGTAACAAAAAGAACAATTATATGGACTGTATTGTAGTTCTCGCAATACCTCATAATCGAACTGGGAATAAGTCGCCGGGGACAAATAAACCAGAAAAGAGGAGAGGATTACTTTGAGTGCGACCCCAAGAGAAATCCCCTATCCCCTTCCGTTTCCATCGGTCCGCCCTTCATCCTCCGCGAAGGGAAGGGAAGAAGGATGGGGGAAAGGGTGGTGGGAGAGGGCATTTTTTGGGCAAGACGTCAAAAAAGTCTGCTCGGGAAAAAATGTGCGGGGGTTGGGTCGGGGAGGAGAAAAGGAGGGGTGGGTCGCGGAGGACTTCGGTTACGCCTCACATGATGGATTCTCGGGTCGAGGGGTTGAAAGAGGGGAAGGGAAGGGGGTGTGGGGTAGGGAAGGGGGTCGGAGTTGGGGAAGAAAATGACTCCGCGCTTCTTTTTTCGCGATGAAAGGATAGGAAGGGGGAGGGAGTACGCGGGGGTGAGTGTGGGGTTTTTTTTTTCGGCGGGCGGGTGGGCGGGCGAGGTTACGCGCAGGCACCGCGAGGGCAGAGAGGGTCGGGAGTCATTAAGGGAGCGCGGCGTCCGTGTCGGCGTCGCCCTTGTTTGGTTGGGAGTCGAGTTTTCGAGGAGTTGCCGCAAAGAAGGGAAAGGGTTGAAGGAGCGAAGAGGGACGGGGGAAGTGACGAGGACAGTAGTCAGCGGTGAAATAAAAAAGGCGACAGATAATAAAAAAAAGGTTTTGTCTGAGGAAGGGTATAAAGGCTCTGTTAAAAAGCGACCCGGAGGGCTGGGAAGACTTAAAGAGAGGGGATGAATAAGGACTCATCCCCATTCCAACATTTTCTTTCCTCGAGAAGTCTCCCGCCCCCCTCTCCCTCTCCACTTCCCTCTGTCTCATCATTGTACGGATATCAGCGCAAAAAACGTCCTTTTCCCACCTTAGTAAATATCCTTCCTGCACCAATGTCGTGTTTTTTCAGTTTTCCCCTTTCTCATTATATCTTTTCATTATGGTTTTAGAACAGATGCAAAGAGTGAGGTGCTTGGATGAAAGGACTATTTTAATGGCGCTCCATCTTAACTCACCTCTTCATAGCTTATATTTTGGTGAAACGCGAATGTTTCTAAGTATACGTCTACTGACTTAAAACCGAAGTTGCAATTTCCTCCACTGAAAATGTGTTTTCACAACGTGAAAAATAATGCCGTTATCATATGCGGAGTGAGAAAGATGCAGCTAAAATAGCAATCATATCAGCCTAAACATTAATTATACGTCAGTTCAGATTCAAAGGAGGCAATTGTATCGAATTTCCAATCGATCACGTTATTGATCTGTCAAATTGAATTCTTCCGGGTGAGAAATTTGATGAAATTATGAAAAGGATTAAAAAAAAAACAAAATTAAATAAAGAATAAATGGGATCGAATTATATAACTCCGAACAACTCAATTACTTTGATCTCACTGTTATTTCAAATATTTAAGGGGAAAATATGTTAAGGAATGTGTAAAAAGATGCAGCAAGCGTTAGCATTGGATAAAGAAAAATCCCATAAGGTTTCAAAAAAATTAACGAGTTAGGGTGAAATTTATTGTTTTTAAGCTTCTCCTTCCATCCCTCGACTATCTGTGTGGGTAAGCACCTTATGTCGTCCGCTGCCTACAGCGGCGTGTCACATTCCCTACCTGTGACTTTAGGAGCGGAGACCATGAGTTGCATGTCCATGCAATAGTAGAACTTCCCCTTCTTACTTTTCGATTCTTCATCAAATCTTGTTACGGTGGAGACATGTCGCATAAATAGTCGGAGTTCATTTTTATTCCCTTTTTGCACATAGGCAATTAATAATTTATTAGGTGATTAAACCCTCGCTTTTAATTAAAACTCCCTTCAGTAGGTATACGCATGTGCACGCCATTTGATAATTTTTTACTGAATATTTTTCCCTTTCTCTCCCATATCCTCCCATATCACCTACCCATCCACCTAATACTTGCATTCCCTTCCAAACATCGTTTTGGTGAATATTTTGGCATTTATGCTAATGTCGAAACATTGGAAAAAGTTACCAATGGTACACTTTAAATTATATCAAGATAAAATACCATTTTCGAATTATATCTCTCTGTTTTTAAGTAGTGAATGTTTTCTCTTCCCAATTCGCCAAGTCTTATTGGCTTAATTACAATTGGCCATATTCCTTCATATCCTGAAATCTGTCGAGAGAGTCAGTCATTATCCACTCCACTAATCACTCTCATCTCCCTCTCTCTCACTTGGTCTCTCCCTCCCTTACACTGGGTTTCTACACTTACATAAAGCACTTATGCATGCATACTTATATGTATAGTCTAAGCCAGTTTTTCCGAAAAATTTTCGAGCCACCGTTGGATCCATAAACCTATACTCAACGTCCAAATAGTTCGCCTTCGCAAATGACCCTTTGTCAGGAAGCTCCAGCTCCCCACCCCTGCCGATTTCTCGTTTCTTTTTGCCACCATAGACTAGATCATTGCCCCACGGGAACCACTGGTTTAAGCCATATACTATACTGTACACTTTTACCAAGGAGCTTACGCATAAATATGGCTGAAGATGGCCCGCAGACGTTGAGATCCTGCATTTTACTATTCAGAATAAATTAATGTCATGTCAATCTGTGATAATGATTAACATATTCTCTTAATTGCCGATTTTTTAAGGAACATTTGTGTTTTTAAACTTCATGCCACATCATTATTTTTTACCCCTTTCATTATGAAGTTCATCTTATAAAATAGCCTATCGTTTACACCCTTTTTGGGAAGTGTTGAATATGTTCAACAGTTGAAAATAAACGTATTGGTGCCCCCTTCACCTTAGTTTACATGCCCTTAGCCAATGGAGAGAGAAAGACCGTCAGATGATCGAAGGTTTGCAACTGGGATTTCACCATCGGCACTTGTCACTCATTCTCCAGTCCCTCTATTTATCCCTTTCCCTCCCCTCCTCCCCGACACCGTCTGGTTCACGTTTTCGTTGAATGGAGGCCAGATATCTCGACTGGGGGTGACAGGAGATCCACATCTGTTTTTGTGTGAGAAGAGTGGGGAGGGGCAATTGGAAGGGGGAGGAGGTGCGCATGCCAGAGGGACGGTGAGGGGGAGAGTACTTCGTTGTGGTTTGGAGGGAGGGAGGCGGTCGGAATCTTCGATGAAATGAGAGGGACACGGTGGCGACCGTTTTACCGAAGGCCGGCCGGCTAAGGGACTCGCTGAAATATTTCCGATACTTTCTCAGCCGACTGATTTCAGGGAAGATTTCGTGATTCGTGAAACATTCGCTTCTTTTGGAGGATGGTGAGAAAATATCTTATGAGAAAGTTTATATTCGCTGTCTTTCCTATTGCAAGGAAGAGAAATGACCCTCCCTTAAGCGTAAAACGATTCACAGCATCTTTCTGCCAAAAATATCACCTTCGCTATTGATAAGATATATTTTCAAACACCGGAACAACGGCTGTTAAAATAATTAAGATAAACAAAAATTTTGAAACAAAATGAGAAGAGCTAATGTGAGCAAAAATTTCCAATATGATTGAATAATTATCTCGTGAATGTTCCACTTTATACCTCGAACACAACAGCAAAAGTAGAACTTGACCAAGAGTAAGAGACTTTATCATATCAATGAAGGTGGTGACATTTTTTACTTTCAACCGTTGCGATTCGTTTCGCGCTTATGGGATCACATTTACTCTCACTCACCTAAGGATAGTGATGATCAGCTTTTCTATAAGGTATTTTTTTATTGTCTTACATGCTAAGAAAATCTTTGAAGTCCAGAATTTCTCCCGGAAATTCCGACGCATTGGTCGGCTGGGAAGATACTCATAGATACGAAAGCGTTTATGCAGTTACTGTATAATCTTGCTGGGAAATATTGGTTTTGTTTATGTATCCACCTCCTTAAAATCAGCTGAAGGCTTTAAAATATTATATCACGAGTATTACAGAAATACATTCATTGCCTTGGAAAAGAGTTTCTCCAATAAAACGTGGTGCCTGAGAATTCCACTAAGCATAATGACGATTCACGCCATACATGTGTGTACGCCATAGGTGTTCCCGCAGGGTCTCGGTCCAGAATCTTTTTACCTGTTTTTCGCAGAATTAGGCAAACCTTTAGCCGAACACTCTGGAGCATTTTTCCTTTTAGTTTTCTCCACAACGGAAAACTCAAATGCAAGAATTTTTTCTTACATGCTTGTAATCGTTGATTCAAGGAAGCAATTTTTATGTAAGGCAAAGCAGGTAGCAGCTTATCACAGAATCTCCTTATGCATCTACTTCTGTGAGGGCCAATAATAAACTTATTTTTGTTGTGCAAATGTGTTAAGATGTAAGTATTACTATTTTGATCTTGTCATACATTTCGAGCGCTCATCTCTACACAGAAACGTTTCACACGCAGCATCGTTAAGGTTTCAGTAAATACTTCGGAAATGCCAAAATTATGCAAAGCTTAATTTACATATAAACCACAATGATCAGTTAATTGCAGCCCACTTAAAGGGACTTAGTTTATTTAGGTGCAGGGGTTCAGATGCTGTTACAATTACTTCGAAACATGGAGGGCAGGGAGAGGGGTGAATGAATTAATAGGGGGCAGAAGGTGTATCTGTGTGGGGAGAAGAGGAATGTATGGTCAGATTTGAACGTTTTACATAACTTAACCCTGCTGCCCCTCACTTTCTTCTTCTCTCTCACGAGTACAACTCCCGCACCCCCCATTTGCCCTTTTTTATCTCCTCCTTGTTTCAATACACATTATACTGCTCTTATTTTTCCCTCATGCAAACCCAATGGTGATATGCATGTAGTAATAACTGAACATTGAAAGAAAGAAATTTTATTTCTATCTAGGTGGTGAATTGCAATTATTTAATCATGAATTGTTCAAATTCCATCATGCAATACCTAACTCCCTTTCAATTTATCTAGAGAATCCAAGATTGATTCCAATTGAGATGGCTACAGTTATACGCAACAATGGAAGAAATTTCCAGTTCTTAACACATGCGAAAATGGGTTTTTTCTTAATCATTCTGGATATGCCGAAACATCAACCGTTTTAATTTCAATATCTATCATGTTTAACCTAAAGCTGTTCAAAGTTTCATTGTGATGAATTCAAATTCAAGTTATTTCTCTTTGACGAATGTTAGGAGGAGGTTTATATTGAAATGGAAATTTCCGGGCAAAAATTAGTTTCCTTATATTTAAAAAAATAAGTTTTATGATGAAAAGTAAAATGTTATTTGAAATATTTTAAAATTAAATAGGGGAGGAAATGGTAAATCATGGAGGTTGCAGGTTTTTGACAGCGATATCACTTGTTCTGGGTGACTCAGATACGAGATAGATAGAGTTAGCTCAAATACAGTATAAGTTGTTTCAAATGTTCCCAGGGAAGTGTTATCGGAGCTCTTTTATTCCTACTTAACGTTAACGACATTGACTCCGTAGTCACTAGTAAGATACGTTTATTTGCCGACGATGCGGTGGTTTACCGTGATATCACTGATCCCGAGGACAGAACAGCTTTGTTAGATGACCTTAATGCTATACAATGCTGGTGCGACGCTTGGCCATTAGAATGAAACTTAAAAAAGTTAGTGGTCATAAATTTTTGAAAAAAAAGAGAAATTTCCACCCGAACGCCTACCGTATTGAGAACGTCGAAATGAAATTAAATTCTCAATTAAAACCTAGGCGTTACTCACACTCACGATCTCTCCTGGGTGAAACATATTGGGAAATTTGTTGGCAAACTAAAAATGATTACGATTTATTAGAAGAGTCCTAAGCAAATGTAGTGAAAATGTAAAAGAAAAATGTTATCTGTCGTAGGTAAGGCCTCATTTAGAATATGCTCCAAGTGTATGGGATCCTCACGAAGTCGTATTAATTGCCGAGTTTGATCGCGTGCAGCGTAGAGGAGCTAGATTTATAAAACGTTGTTATGATACATTTAGTGGTGTATTCAAAATATTAGAGCAACTAGACTCGGAATCACTTACGGAGCGAACGTTAAATTACAGATTGAAGCTCTTCTCGCATAAAATTGGAAGGAGGAGGAGTGATGTTGAAAATGTATTATCACCCCCATCGTACTGCGGTAGGAGAGATCTTGTTAATAAAATTAGAGAGAGTAAGTGTAGAACAGATAGACTTAAGATTTCTTTTTTTCCACAAACGTTAGGGGACCATAATAACATTTACCGACCGCCGTAGGGTCGGTATCTTCGGGTATATTAATCTGGTGTGTATTCTCCCCCTGCCACTCACACTAGCGGTGGCTTGCAGGGTATATTTAAGCAAATAAATTTGGAGTATGAAGGTAGAGTAGGTATGTTTTTAGTGTGCGAGAAAATGTGTCCGAGTGAAATGATCAAAGAATAGGAAACATTAAAGAGAAAACAAGGAATTCGAAGTACCCTTTCAGTTGCAATACCATGTTCGTCAAGTAAAGTGTGATTACGAAATGAGTGCGCAACTGTACGAGGGGAAGTTTAGCGGTAGGGGGTTGGGAGATTAGGGAAGTGTAGAATGGGAGATAGGAGAAGGGCATGGCAAGCAATTTTACTGTTTGATAATTCGATAGGGGGGGGGAGGACAATTGGAAGTATGGGGTGACGATGGGGCTTCAGTCTAAATTTAAACTGTGGAGAAATAAGGATACATTCGCATGGGTCAAGGGAATCGTTTTGGCGGCCTTTTGAAAGATTTTGGCGGCGGGTTATATGAAATGGTTGGTATTGTGTTTGTTGATACTTATCTATACAAGGCATTTGTAGGCTTTTTCGATTTATTGTATTTTTGTTAGATAAATGTTCTTTGAATCTAATGAGGGTTTGTCTTTTGGATTGCATGACGTTCGATTTATTCAAAGTTGTTTGGAATTTAATTTGCTAAAAATGCGATCGGTTACTGAAGGATTGGGGCGTCAGATTTTGCACAGAAAAAAGGTTCCCAAATTAAACATGTTAGAGGAAGAGGTGGGTTTATAATGTCGAAATATATCATTATTTGGAAATATAGAAAAGACATATGATGAAAATTGGATAAAATAGGAATTTAAAGTTATTCTTTTCGCAAATTGGAAAAGAGATGGTGAAACATTCAGTTATTTTTTGGTATATTTGTTTCTTAAGAATGTATCGGATCGGATTGGCATGGAAACATTGAGTAATGGCTAGGTTTTCTCATAATTTAAGCTCTAAGGGAAACACATTCTCATTGGATGGGATCAAGAGTAGGCGGCTCAGATGGAAATTGAAAGCAGGTATTTTTTTTCTGCAGAATTAGATGGAATCGTAAGAGATATAAATATTTTATTTTGATTATTTTCCTTATATTCCAAAAGACGAACTTTTATAGGGGTTCTTTTCAAAAGACATACTCAAGGAGGCAGGAGCTTGATGGATTTGTTTTTCATAGTGAAGGAAATGGACGGGGAAACGCCACTGAGGTTAACGAGAAAATCATAAATGCAATTGTGAAAATGAACGAAATTGTATTGGGGGTTTAAAAATAAGGCATCCCAAAATATTGAACTTGAAACAATAAATTGCCCGATTCTTATCTAACAGGCCAAATTATTATTATTATTATTATTATTTTATCTATTGCCGTTATCATGAAGCCTTTTCACCCGAAACTGAGTGTATCAAGACTTTAATTTTTCAGCTGTAGAAAATGTCTTGCGACTTATGAATTAATTCACGTCGGAATTCATGCAAATGTACTGTACACACAGTTTACATGTCAGGCAACATGTTACCATTATTGACATAGCATTTTAAATTTTGAACTCGGAATACTAATATTTCGGCTGAATTCATTTAAAGGTTAATCACAATTGATACTTTTGAAATGCGAATTTAGTCCACGTGAATTATTGCAAAATACGTAGTGTGCGTGACGTCTCCCCGAGTTCATGGACGTTTCCGGGTGATGAAAAACTTGAGATAATAACGTTCCTGATCGAATTGTTCCGCTTTTGTCGGTCGCCTCGGGGCAAGTATTACTTATTGGAGTCTCGGATAGGGGAAGGGGGAGGAGAACGACTCAGCTCGGTTTCGTGTGGCGGAAATTGGAGAAGGATTGGCGAATAGCATTACGGGATGAGAATCTGTTTGAGCGGAAGACCGAAAGGAAGAATGGCGTTAGCGGCTGGGGCTCTGGCGATGAAGAGAGAAATGGAGGGGGTAAATTTCGTAATTTTGACGGCACCTCCTGAGGATGCGTGTTGATGAGAAGCGACGAAAATGATTTGAAGCGATAGAAGACCGCATCCGGGACGATCGCGGACGTAGATGTACAAAATTTACCACTTTCACGCGTCAGACCTTGAGACTTAGAGTAACTGAGTTAGCATCGGATGGGACAGGATTGAGAGCTGCCGTCAACCTATTTTCAGATTGAACATTTACATTTACATTTATGTAAGCGATCCACGAAAAAGGTGCGTGGCAGGGAGTGCATGAATGAGATCGTATGGTTAAAGAATAAGGAAGATGAATGGTGTTTCAAGGGTTGGGAAAAAGGGAAAAAAATACAAATAAAAAAAAGGGGAAATAGATAAAAATACCCAAAAAGACATGCTAGCTAAAAACGTAGTCCCAATCAAGTGTTAATTTCATCCACTGTAAAAGTTATCGGATATACTATAAAGGAAGAAATAAAATTAAACGACCACCACTTGCATAACTGGTGCTGATGAACAAATAGTGGTGATGAATAATTTTTCGCACGTACAAAAAGTATTTTCACCTAAGTCTTTAAATTTTCTTTTTAAATAAATTCAACATATCTCTAAGGCATGTTAGGGGAATTGAATATAACTCAAACCACAATGCTTATAGTTAGAGGGAAAGGTGTCTAAACGTTGGTTATTCCTTAAATACATTCCATTCCCTGTAGTGTCCATACACGACTGTAGGTAGGATGGCCCGTTGTTTTCAACTAAGCTAACAGCCATTCATAATGTTAAGATGCCCATAAAAGCATCGCGACTTACCATCAATGATTGGGGATTTTCAAGTTGAATTGAGATCAACTCTTGTCAGAGAGCAAGTTTTGCTCTCTAACAAGAGTTGATAATTTCATCCAACTTAAAATTATATTTTACATCTACATCTACATAAATACCTTGCGAGCCACCAAAAAGGTGTGTGGCAGGGGGAAAAAAGGTGGGGGGCAGGCATTTCAAATATACTACAATTAAACTCTATGTAGATATTTTTTCACATGTATCGTAGAGTCAGTTCAAAATATTTAACTTGCTACTTTACGACACCTACTATCTATCAAATAATGGAAACAGCATTTGTTGGACCACGTCATCGTAAGTGAAGCATTAAGAAAGATTACACTGAATACCATTTTATATGAAATCTGATCATATTTTTCTCGTAATATTTTATTAGTTAATGCGGAAACGGCAAAAAATACTACTCTTATTGACAATTTCCTCCTCTCATTCTGTTCTTAATATTTTTATTTTAAGAAAATACCCACGTCATATATCACGTTACGTCGATATTCCTACTAATAACATTTGCGAGCAATCATCGTTCATTCATTTAGCGACTTTACTGGTTTGAAGATGTTGCCTAAAATAGGATTTTTTCTTGACTAAAGTGTCACTGGTTGGTGAGCGTGCATTTTAGACGCAGGATTTAAACGTCTGAAAGTCTCATTATCCCCCTGGTAATCAGGCAGTATGGTTCTTGTGTGTTTGGAAAGAAGTTTTCACATCAACTTGTGGGACAGCTACTTGTCCCACAAGATCACGTTCTCTGTTGGTTCAGGCCTCCCGACTCAGAATTTTCGTGTAGTTTCCTTCTCGGAATGATTTTGCCGCCTTTCCATCTGTCATCACACAAAGCCTAGTTAAAAGAAAGGAGCATGATTGTTTGCAAATATTTTTGAATCAATACGCTTATCGTTTCCCAATCAACAGTTATTATTCTGTTCATCATAAGGTAATCTACCGGTTAAGGTAGGGTTTTAGATGGAAACAACTATCCAATAAATATTTTGTAACTCCAAACATTATTTTGTTATAATCCTAATAATAATATTCTATTATAATTTTGTATTTTACTTTGTTACGATTATTTATTGATTGAATAGACCAGGGAGAACCTCAAAAATTGATTGTAGAGCATTTGTATCACCTGCCAATATCGTATGTTACATATTATAGCACCCTTAGTATGCGTACGGACACCTAACGCTAATGTCTACTTGTCTCTCCGAGTGCGTGGGGACTCTATCGGGTTTACGGACAACTTCCCGAGTTGTCCGACTTCCAGTCCACGGTAAACAACGCTCGGGGGTGGATCGAGGGATGGGGAGGGAAGGAGTTGAGGCTAGATTTAAGGCACTCACTCCGGGGCTTGGGAACACTCTCGGGGGCATTTGGAGCCGTATTTGAGGCCGACAAACGCCGACCCTATATCTACTACGCCCGACGGTGTTCCACCTTCCACGCATACTCCCCCTCTGACCCTTTCATCACCCGAGTTCCACCCGCTCCTATTCCCTCTACCCTGCGACCTCCACACTCTCTCCCTCATCCTTGTGGCGCGTTTGTGGTTTCTTCTCTCCCTTCGCTATAATGCCCGACTTTCTCCACCCTAAGCATTTGGTGCTGGTAACCATGTCTCTCCTTCCCAAATTTTCGATTTGGTGTTGCTTTACATCAGTAGAGAGCATTGAATTATTAGGGAGATGAAAAAAACGTATGTGGAGCTTTAATTCATTTCTCTATGAGTATAAAATCTTATATTTTTCCTTAATTATCTCAAACTACAAACCCATAGCGTGTAGGGTATTCTGTTCGGTAAAATCCATTTGCTGGGAACTCCCTCCGCGATACTTGAAGTCCTCAAACGCCAGCCCACAATCCTCTGCTACCGACTGAGTCCCTTCTTTTTTCAGCCTCCTCTTCCCCACCCCACCTCATCAATTCAACTTCTCTCTCACCCTCAGATTCTTCACTGGACAAGATGGGACTGCCGGTCGCGAATGAGAACATCAGTGACGCAAGTACGTGCGATCCCCTGTTCGGAATACGGGGTAGGACGTCTTCTCTCGGGTGAGCGGTCTGTTATTCTTCCGGTCTTTAGTGAGGTCCAACGCCAGTGGTTTTCTCTGGATGATTCTTTGCTTGGGTGGAATGGGAATACCTTTGGGGTGGAAGTAACAACAAGTTACATCGATCGGGCCAAAAAATTTGCAGCCAATTAGAAATCTATTTCTCGGGGTTTATTTTGTCGCTTTGCTCCATAAAATCGGCATAGCTGTTCTACATTAATGGTTACGAACTTGTAGATATGCCATTCTGTTTTCAATGACCATTTTGACTTTAGAACCTCCATGAAATGTATTTAATACTAGTCAATTTTAAATGGTTCATTCTATATATATATATATATATATATATATATATATATATATATATATATATATATATATATATATTATTATTATTATTATTAGGTAATCTACCGGTTAAGGTAGGTTTTTTGGATGGACAAAACTATCAAATAAACATTTTGTGACTCCCCACCTAGCAAACTAATCTATATCAGGTCCCTCTTCATCTCGGTGTACTTCTTTCCTCCCTTCATCCCGTCCAACATCCCTATCCTGTTCCTACCCTTACCACGCTTGCCCAACATTCTCCCCTCTATTACCCTCTTCAACATTCCACTACCGCTCAATACGCCTTTCATCCATTTTTCCTGCCTCCATAGGATTTCTCTCAACAAACCCCTCTCCTCCCCCACCATTTCTAGTACTTCCTCATTTGGTTTCCTTTCGGTCCATTTCACCTTCTCCATTCTTCTCCACACCCACATTTCAAAAGCCTCCAATCTACGTCTATCCTCCTGCTTCAGCGATATATATATATATATATATATATATATATATATATATATATATATATATATATATATATATATATATATATATATATATATATATATATATATATTGTATGATGATTTAGCGCAATGTGAGCAACTATACAAAATGCAACTTACTTCCAATATTTTATAATGCGACTTTCGATCAAGTGAGATTATATTATTATAATTCTTAAAAAAGCCTATCATGTGTGATCTAAATAATAACTACCTAACAATGGTATTCTGTGAGTAATAGTTTATCACGTATTTTTTCATCCTCTTTTAATAAACAATCGAGATCGGTGTAAAAAAACAAACAAGATAATGGAGCATAAAAGATCTTATTTTGTGTTTCACCAAATGCATATACCCAACAAAAAACATTAAAATAATTGAAACGAATTTTATTTCTGTCTATACATGAACTAATACGGTGAAACATTTAGGCCAATGAGCACAAATGCGCGATGCAGAAAAGGTTAAAAGTAAAAACGTTATCCAGTATTAGAGTTTTTGGAGAGTTACTAACTATGCACAATGAGCGTAATTAAGTTCTTACTTTTATTCTTTGAAAAGCATAGCTCTTAGAGACGCAACGATGGCATGCTGTAACATATGAACAGGAGTTCTTCTGCGAATTATGGAAATACGGTTGATTATTTGGGGGATTCACTGTCACCTGCGAATGACTTGCTGCAGATACACATTTCAAATGATGTAATGCAACGCATATGATATAAAAAGAACCCCTGAATTACAATAAATTAACGTCTACATTGTCAAATAATGTATTTTACCTTATTCCGAGAAAGTGGTTTAGGCACTCTTTGTGAAATGGACCTAATCCTTTGCGGACTTGTGGAGGCTAATGATGAAAAGTCTTCTAATTGAAAGTCATTTTAAACCTCTTAACGCATTCCCTCAATATTCGAAGGATTTAGGTAAAAAGGAGGACGGTTAGGATGTTGAATAGGGATTGTGTTGCTGCTCTTATGCCAATTGGTCTCAAGAGACACGCATAATGGGGTCAGGTTTATTGGGAAAGGGGACAATCCGAAATCGTTCCCATTTCTAATATATATGGTAAATACCATTCATGATGATTCGCGGACATCAAGAAGGTAGGAGACGAGGATTTAATCGAGTTGCGTTAAGTGGAGAGTTCGCATCATATGCTCACAAATCGGAGTTCGACTGGATGGCCTTCGCAAACATTTGCCTTTCCTCCCTCGAGAAAATCTTCCGAAAAGCGAGCATTGTTGGCGAGCATTGTCCTCCGGAACGCCCTCTCCCCTCCCCTCTTCCCCTAACCCCCTCCGCGTCTGCTCACTACGCCCTGCCCCACCCCTCCCGACTCTCCCATTCCTTCTTACTTCTTTTCCCTCTGCGGCAAACTGCTTCTTAATGATGTCCTTATTTGGATACAAACAAACTTACCAGGTCTTCTTTGCTTTCCCTTGCCTGCCTAATTATCCCGAGGGCGTTCATTACCATTGCTACCAACTCGTAACAGACTTCGCACGAATCAAGTTTCCTTCGAGTCGGGAAGTTGAAGCCTCTCTTTCTGGCCGCGGGGAGGCTCTTTGTTTACCCTCGGGCTTCCGTAATGCAACATCCGACAGAGGAGAAAAGAATAAAAAATAGGAATGTTAATGAGTGCAGATAAAAAATATCCGAGTAGTTTACGAAGTTTGTTTCAGCTTTCGAAATTCTGATTCGTGGAATATTAATTCATGTAGTCAAACTCAGAGGATTAATTATAATTTATTAGGGTGGAGAATTATATTTATTATTATTTTTCTCACATATTTCGATGATAATGGTCACTAAAAAGTACGTTGTTAACTACAACCTTTTGGATATGACGGAGCTAGCGCTCTTTGCTTCATTTTATTTAAACATTTTCGTTAAATCATTTATATCCTTCTTAAAATTCGTCCTCGTTTAACAGGATCAATAATGCCCTATGATATTCTTTACCTAGGATTTGATGTAAAAATTTTACTCAAGTTTTAATTTAAAATTTAACCGGTATCAGCAATATATTATGTTTACTAATGAATGAGTTTTTGGGAACAGAAGACTTCTGTGTCTTAGGCACAATGAATACAAAACATTACCTTACAGTACTCATAACAACCACAAGCAACTGAGATGATGTGGAGGTAAATATGGTAACTATTTATCATATGGTTGGTTATTGAAAGTATTTTATTTTATTTGCCTATGCTACAATATAGAATCTGGTTTTATGTGGTCACTGAAAACTAATACAACTGTTGTGAAACCTTTAAAGCATTTATTCACAAATGGGAATTTTTCATTACTTCCATTGCTTTCATTATCACCTAACAATTTCTAGTCTCACATTCGTGCCATCCAGAATGTCAAATCTATTTCTTTCCGCCTCTCTCCTTTCCAGATTATTCTGTTTAAAATGAAAACCTTCAATATCTTATTACTTCTCAGGGTCCCTTTCGAAGATTTTCCCTTCTCTCTGAATGTCCTTTGCAAGTTATCTCCTCTCCTGCCGTATGCATTTGACACTTCCTCATGAGTCCTCCTGTCTATCAAAAATAGCTTACTTTTTATTGTTAAAATAAGGAATAACGATATTACCAAAAAGATGACGACCATTAAAAATATTACCTATCCATGACTTTGATTGTTTTTAACCGCGGAAAGGTCTCGTTAGGTTAGACTCATCCCTGCGCCGCACACCCCTTTATCCCTAAGGTTAGGGAGTTTTCATCATTCAACCCCCTACGCCCCATATCCATCCAATCCAATCCCTCTCGCGATTGCTCCACAGCTCGTAAAGCTTTGGGGGAAAGGAAGAAGAAATATCACCAATGCCGCGTCTCCTTCCATCCCCCCACAATACCACTACTCCCTCCCTCAATTCCTCCGAACAGGAACCCTTCCCCCAACCAAGCACTAATCCATCGCAACCAATCGCCGCAATGCCTCCGTCTCAACCCTCACCTCTCTCTCTCTCTCCCCCACCCTCCTCCGCCCTGTCAATCCACCCTGTACCAAATAGGGCGCGAGGTATCAGCCCCCCTTCCACGCATCTCCTCATGACTTACGACCCACCCTCGCCCTCGCCGACTGGCCCACCTCCCTGCTCTGCAACTACACCCCTCGTCCACTCCCTCCACTCCTTCTTGTTGTGGCCGTTATCCCTGCTGAGGTTCCTTTTTTATGCGACGCATGCATCAGCTTAAATACTTACTCGCTTCCAAAACTGAACTTTAAAAATATGTGGGCTATCAAACCGTAAAAACAGTAAATAATCCAAATTAGAGATTTGATATAAGGCTTGATTGATTGAGGCAGTTTCAAAATTATAATGAGGATCCATCATCAACATGCTCAACGTGAAATATATATAAACTTCGACAGCAACAAGTAATATAAGAGCACATAAAAGGAACACTAACACGTTATTTCTTAACAGAATTAAGCTCCGTCTTCTTCAGAAGATGCGGTGAGACCTACCGCATCTTCTGATGAAGATGGAGCTCAATTACATCAAGAAATAACGTGTGAGTGTAGTTTTTATGTATTCTTATATTGCTTGTTGCTGTCAAAGTTTTTAATTGAACAATTCCGTGTTTCTTCGACGAAATCGAAATTATATATATATATATATATATATATATATAAAATATTAATATATATATAATATTAATATATATATATAATATTAATATATATATATAAAATATTAATATATATAATATTAATATATATATATAAAATATTAATATATATAATATTAATATATATATATATATATATTTCGTTACATTTTTGCTCTCTCTAGCACAGGTGAGCACCAGAATGAGCTTTCTGAGTATTTTCAGGGAGCTTAAGTTTTTAAGATTTAAGGTAATAATAAGAAGTTGATTGCATCGAATGATGACTTTTTATTCTAAAATCAATAATCACAGTTTTTATATTTAAATTTGGACGAAAATGGACGTTCAAAATAATATTCGCGGATGAATCCTCTTCAAACCATGCATTGATTATGTAAAAAGTATTTATTCTACAGCTATATCACTGGAGGGCCCAATATATTGACACGGTGAAGTCTCTAATTTGCCAGCTCTCCCCAATTTTTCTTTTGCCTGAGTTTCTCCTCCATTGCTTTATTGCGCATTACAATATTGCTCCAAAAATTTGGCCACAGCTCCTCCCACTTCTCTAAAACTGCTTGATCGCCCGTTGAATTTCTTTGTTGCCATTATTCGCTACCGTAATTTACACTTCCGTAACTTCTCTCTAGGTGAAACGAAGTCTTCTCTCGGTATTTCTTCCCTTACTGATTGCCGTGCTTTGAATTATATTAAATTTTACTCAAAAATTATCAACGGTAATAATATGTCATCTGAACTTCTTTCTGATTTCCCTCTTCGAGTGCTTTTACGTACGACGCGATTGAATATCCACTTTTATTGTACCACCCTCCACCTCACAATCGCAAAACACTCATTTATATATTTAGACTTCCATTAGCTTGTAATGCAATGATGAAACATCTCCTCGATTTCGACCCGTTTCGAACACCCATTTCGAAGTCCACATTTACGAATTACTCTTTCGATTCTATGAAAATATATGTATGTCAATTTTTTTGTTTTATTCTGGGCAGGAATAACTTAGAGATGAACATATAGGTTAAATGGAAATTTAAACCTTTGGGAATAATTTTAGAATGTGACTCTATTTCTTTGGGTATATCAGGAAGTTCCAACAAAATATTTTAACATGGCTCATAGTGACACTCAAAGTGGGGGGGCTTTTTGAAGGGCATGCCTTAATTCATTGATATTTTTTACTGTTTACATTCTTTAAAGAATAATTCTAACAATTATTAAATATCAAATTTGACCAATAGCTAGTGTTTTCCACATCCATTTTTGTTAGCTAAGTTCTGAGCCTTCATGCAAAAAGTTACTGAGTATACGTGGAGGTACACTTGAACCGACTGAATGTTGTCTTGAGTTTGAGTTGCGTGATTGCATCTGCGGAAACAGCGAATTTCTTGCGATAAAAGTTGTGGGAAAAATTAAAAATATGGAATTTATTAATTTAAGTGATTGTTTCTTAAGAGAAAGGAGTCGCCACGATAAGAATATCGTATAATGCATAAAATAATCTATTTAATATTAATGCAAATAATTATCTTGGCACAAGGATGAGCAACGTATATATATATATATATATATTTATAATATAATTCCTTCATTAATAAACAATTATTCCTAATTAAAATATAACTCCTGCGTGTGGATTTAAAAATCCAATGAAAAAATTTCCATTATCAACTTGTCCCTGTGATCTGTTTAAATTAAACCAAGATGGAATTGAAAAAGAAGTGCATCTGTTTGCCTTCAAAAATATAGACCTGTGGAAATAACTTAAAAATATTCCTGTGAAATGAATAAATGTGCATTAGAGACGAGGACACTAAGAAAGAAGAAAAAATAAGAGAATGATAGCATTCAAGAAAAAAACATAGCAGGCAAGCTACGAATTTTAAAAATTTGCGCGGTGACAAAATGTCAAATGAGGAAATTCTGCGATGGATCAAGGAAGAAAAGCCGTGTCAACGTGATATGATAAGGAAAAGAATGAAAATGTGGATATGGCACGTTGCATGAGAAACTAAGGACTAGTTTCCATCGACAAATCAAGAATCATTTCGGCTGCCCCACCAGTAGAAACAGAGAAAACAGTGGAGAGCTAATGAAATTAAAATAACTTTTGGCAACCAATATAGACTAGATGGAAATCCGAAAAATCCTAGCGTAATACTATTCCGGCATAATATTTGAAGACTTTGATTGGTTTCTAAATGATTGAGTGCCATTGCATAATTTATTAAATTATTTGCAATTAATACAAGTGAATTTTAATGTTTAGCATTATCTTTTTACTTCGTCTTCTACCTTATTGCTTGCTAAAGCTTTGGTTTCTACATAATGTGATTCATCAAATGTTCTAGATTTGCAAATAGCAGGATAGTCCGATGATTTTATTTCATTTCCGCACTCTTGACTGAAGACGGCGACTAATCTGAATTTATTTTATGCATAGCTCGATGTGTCCATAGTGTTTACTTCCATTGAAACCAGTTTCACAAGTGATTTTAATAGCGCCTCTTTATTTGAATATTTGTCCATATTTTACATCCCAGTTCAGTTGTTGTAACTTAAAAAAATTATAATCGAGATCTTTGCCTTTGAATTGTCTAATAGAAGGGGAAATGATATAATCAGTCAGCGACGGAGGTTCCTTACTACCCTCTCCACCTTTGTTTCCTGGTTGCGTATTCTTCGTTCTCACGTGCCGTGGGGGAAAACTCCGATGGTGAGCACGCGACGAACGGCCGCCTCTTTCGCCCACCTCCAGTCCTCCCTCCCCTCTGGGTGGTGTTTGCGGGTCCCTAAAGAGATACGCGGCCCGGGAGTGTTTTATTACCTGCATTTCTTCCGGACCCTGGGGAGGGCGCATTCCTTCGGTCGTGGATTCCTCCGCCAGGAGCGAAGGATGCGATGGGAGGATTCCCTGCTCTCCCGGGGGAAGAGAGAGGGAATCCGCCTACCCCATCCTTTGCTCGACCCCCTTCACGGCGGCCCGCCCTTCTCATGCATTGTCTCGTGTCCGGAAAACCGCGCCACGCCACATTTCCAGAAATGGGCCCGCCCCCCTGTTTACCCTCGCTGGCGCCCCCTCCCCTCACCTGGCCACTCTTATCCCCTCTCCCGCCCTCCCAACTTATCCAACGCCATTGTTCCTACCTGTTTTATTTTTTCCTCTGCTTTGCCCGTCGCCTTCACCTATACAATGTTTCCACTTCATTTCATGAAATTCTGAATCGAGTTCTACAATTATTACGACACTGGATGGTATTATTATTATTAGGTAATCTACCGGTTAAGGTAGGTTTTTGGATGGACACAGTTAACAAAAAATATTTTGTAATTCCAAAAAAAACCCAATCCAGCAACCTACTTTACATCAGGTCTCTCTTCATCTCTGTGTAATTCTTTCCTCCCTTCATCCCGTCTAACATCCCTATCCTATTCCTGCCCTTTCCTCGTTTGCCTAACATTCTCCCCTCTATTACCTTCTTTAACATCCCAATACCGCTCAATACGCCTTTCATCCATTTTTCCTGCCTCCATAGGATTTCTCACAACAAACCCCTCCCCTCACCCAACATCTTCAGTACTTCCTCATTTGTTTTCCTGTCGGTCCATTTCACCTTCTCTATTCTTCTCCACGCCCTCATTTCACAAACCTCCAATCTACGTCTATCCTCCTGCTTCAGCGACCACGTTTCCGCGCCGAACATATTTATTTACGAGTATTTTCTTAACCTCCCTACTCAACGTCCCCGTCATCAACTCCCTCCTTGAGAAAGCCTCCTTGCCTAGCGCAATTCTTCTCCTTACGTCCCTACTACTTTGACCGTATTGGTTTAAAACACTTCCGAGATACGTAAACTGTTCTAACTGCTCTATTTTTTCCCCTCCTATTTTAATGTTTAGCTAAGCCTTCTTCTAGCTTTAAAATCATATAACCTTTGTTTTATTAGTATTGATTCTCATCCTATATCTATTGCACTGAACCTCCAATTCACTCAGCAATGCTTGCAACCCCTTGGCTGACTGAGCAACTAATACTTGGATGGTATTATCATGATTTTTTTTCAAACGCAAATTAATTGAGGGTTATTTGCGGTAAGGTGGAAAATATTGCTAATATATTTTACATTTTGTCGTTATATAAAACAAAGAAGGGGTGGATAAAAACTGACGTGCTAAACTTGAAATATATTCAATTGAGATAGTGGTAATATTATTGCTTTCACTTGTTTTTCCTACGAATATACAATAAAGAAGGATTTGGACGGAAAATTGTGGTTATTTTCATTTTCGTGTCTTCTCTTCTTTCTCCGCTTGCGCTCACAGGTGATGCTTCCTATCTTAAAAACTGTGTCGTTGTTCTTAATGTAATGTATTCCAATTCTGCATCGATATGATTTTAATTTTGAACTTTCTTCATATTCAAGAAAACATTGGTCAAATGGTGTTGTACTAATTTCTCCTTCTCTCCAATATTTCTGTTAAAAAATGAGTCGTCTTTTTCCTCTGCTTAATTTGAATTAAAATTGACTTCCAGTTTCCATCCCAGATCAGTTTCTGTAACTCAAAAACTCTTATTCATATCTTTCCAAACCTCGGTGGATTATTTTTGCTGTAATACTGTTCGCTTTAGACGTGTGTTGTCAGCCGTAGGCTGTTTTTTGAAGTCCTTAATTGTCTGATTCTTATATTGCACTTTTTTTATAAAATGGCGTCAGTATTTTTTCAATACAGATGGCGTAATTTTTTGAAGTTTCGGTAGCCTGTCTTTTGGAAGCTTTAATCATAGCTTTTAATTTTCGTCGATTATCAGTGTCATATTTCCCTGAAACATTTCACCACAGAATATAGTTCATCCCATCGTCAACGTTTTTCCCGTTCTTCCTCATCGGCAGCAATGGCACAATCTTCTTCGTTTAGTTTTTCATACATTTCCTTTTCGTAATAAGTACATTGAAAATACTATTACGTCTACTCGCTATATCTTCATCTTCAAAGAAAAAAGAATTTCTTCGGATCATTTAGAATAGAATTTGAACCCTATTTTGACTGCCGATGAGATTTCATCTTACAAACTTTCAACCTGTAATAATTCATACTTTTACAGCATCTTGACTATTTTGTGTCATTTTATAATATTTTTCTTTCTCTCTCTCTTAATCCTTAAATATGCTGAATCATTTAAAATGTTTGTGTCTTATATTACTAATATCAGGATCAAAACTCCGTCTGTGTATTATAGTTTCGTCTGACTCTTTTACTCTCTTGATTGAATGTCCTTTCTGGCTACTAGTATATCAATGTTGTCTTCTTTCTTCGATCTTTGAGTTTAATTTTGATTTAACGCATTCTTTTTCACTTCTCTTTAGAACTGTGACATCTGTTTGGTTTCCACGTGTTGAATTTCAATACCCACCGTCGGATACCAGTCATTTACGTACTTGACTCTTGAATTTAGGAATGGTATGGGCAACAATTGAATGAGTATCGTATACTATAAGGCTCAGTTACAGCTGAGATTGGTCCTCAATTGTTGATTACAACCTCTCGTTTGACTGCAGCTACACAGTGATAGCTGTTTATGATTCGCTCCGTTTTGCTCTTTCCTCCGTTGTCTAGTGATCACGTTCTCAAAATTATAATATGTAAAACTCGTCTTTGGTTTTGGCTTACAATTCTTTCCTCTAATCCACCCTTCTTTGACGGATTAAAAAAAACTTTTTTACTGTAAAATATTTCGACTCCCCACTCTTGTTTCCGAACTCAATTCCCACCAAGTGCTCGGATGGTACGATGTCACAAAACAGACTTATGCGAGATGAATTCAGGGTGACTTTTACGAATTGAATGGCCTCATCCGTCGAGGTCATCAGCAAGGAAATCCAGTTACGTGCGAGCTGAATTGCCACTAAGAGTTTGCCCATTTGTTTTCCCTCCGTGAAATTTGTATGCCGTGGCAATAAGGAAAACAATTCGTGGCCACAACAGAAAGGGAGAGGGACACCACGACTTGAATACAGATCTCCTCTATCTTATCCTTATTTCAATGACTATGGCTCGAAGCCAGGTACCACACTCACTTGCGGCACTTACGGACGTTTGTGTAGGCTCTCCTTCGCAATCTTCTATAGGATTCCGTCATTTCCTAGTACACCGTTTGAATAATTTAAAATTATCTTGCTCTCGACTGTAAATATTATAGCGCTAAATTCAAGAGCAGATTAAAAGTTAAATAACGTATATTTGACCCGTCAAAGATTATGAACGCTTGTACTCATTGCGTAAGGGACGTTTAATTTATAAATGACAATATGACAGAAGATACCATTACGTATTGAATGGGCATAGTCGTACATAATTGTAAGGGAGATTTTTGTGCCAAAATACACCTTGCATTATTGCTATTATTTCTAAAACTCTATCATCTTTAATAAGCCATCCTTGGTTAGTTGTAGTATCACACACTTTAACTGCTATTAATTTGTACCGTATATTTTACCGAATAAAGAATTAAATATGAAAAAAACAAGAAATACATACTTTTTTTAAATTTTGACTCACGAAAAGTATGTTTTCCCAACTCCTTAATAGAACCTAGGCTTTCCCATATAAATTTATAAATGGACAGCACAGTATTATATATCGGAATTACGAATGGCGAAAGAATCCTTTAGCCACCCCGAAAACTCGTAAAAACCGCAGATTGCTGGCGCAAGACCTTTAGTTGCTCAACAATCTCCGCGCAAGTTGGTACACTCGGACCGGCGGATTCATTGTCCACCCCAGGGGGTGGGGGAGAGAGAGAAGCCCAGTGGTGGAACGGAGGGGGGAGGGGAACCTTCAAAGGGTTTCCTTAAGCGAGCGAGGGCGTTTCAAAATGACCCTGTCTCCCCCACGGTCCCCTGCACCCCCACTCCTACCCTCCGAAGGTCCTTTCCGACCAACCCCGTCCCACGCACGCCGCCACAAACACAACAACAAGGGGCCTCTGCATGCGCGTGGTTGTGTATCGCCCGGGGTGGTGGAGGCGTTGGGGTCCGAGCCGCCACTTCCCTCCCTCCCCTCTCGCCCAGCCACCCTCCGGAGCGATCGCAAACATTGTGCTCACTTGGTGTACTCAAAGGCTCTCCTCCCCGCCCCTTCCCGCTCCGCGGGTGCCCCCTGGCGTGCTCGCAAGAGGAGCGCGCATTATTTCGCGTGACAACGGAGTGGCGCTGTCTCTCGGCGTCGTCTTCCCTCTTGTCCTACCCCCTTCCCCTTCCCCCTGGCGCCCTTTGATCTTCCGGACGGCGGCCGCCCTCGAACGTGGGAGGAGTTTCCGGATTTATAAAATGAACGGGGATTCGTGTTCCACTGATGCTCCAAATCTGATAATTCTTCCGTTGCTAAATGAAATCGCGAATCGATGGTAAAATATTTATTAGATATACAACCTATTTACTGGAAATGATCGACGAGTTATACTCGTGCAATAACTACCAGTTGTTATTTATCATAATCGTGACACTTTGTTTTTTTTGCGCAGCAATTTATTTAAATAATCCATGGAACAATATATATATATATATATATATGTATACACACAACACCATACAATATATATATATATATATATATATATATATATATATATATATATATACACTCGTATATACACACAACACCATACAATATATACAAAATAATAGTGCATACACACAAAATAATACACTATTATACACAATATGTACACAATAAAATATATTAAATATTCAATGGAAGGAATGACGTTGCTGGTGCCTAACAGCTTAATTTTGAGCATTGAAGCAAATGTTAAAACATCCTTAATTAATTAATATGTTACCCATCTTGTGGGTTAAGAATTATCATTATTATATTATTTTTTTACGTTTTTTTAGATATTTGAAATTTATTAACGAATGAATGATTGCATATCCATTTCCAATTGCTCTTTTTTGTTTTACGGCGTCATTTTCAACGTTACAACGTTATCATTAAACCTGATTATTCCTTGACGTAATGTTGAAAGTGGTTTTTCCAAACAAAAAAAAAACGAAAGGAAATGGATAAAGGTAATTTATTTTTAATATTGGTCATTTCAACAAAATGACGGCCGCATTTACTCGCTTTATTTACAGTTTATCGGAGATGCCGTGAAATTTAAATGTATTTATAACAACACGATACATTTTTCTTCAAAACAATAATTTTTCATTTATGTTAGTTATCAAATACAGAAAATATATGAATAGACCGATATACAAGGGTGGTCTGAAAAATTTCCGACCTAACGAGACACGAGACATTTTCTCAGAAATTTTCGTCAGAAACCTTTCAGACCACCCACGTAAATCATCGAATTGAGTAAAATAAATAAAATTTTGACTTGCATAATCCTATAAAACGATGATTTAATATTTATAATACATTATAATGGAAACCTTCCTTTAAAAATTTACCGGAGGAAAATTAGAATCACGGATAGATAATTCCACGGGAAAGCTCTTTAGGCTATCAGCACAGGCAATTAAAATACCTTCTACTCCTCTCGCAAAAAAGGAAATGAGCAGTTTACTATATTAATTTCGCTAGATAAAAAAGATTTTTCTGAGAAAAAGTATCTCTTTTTGAAGAATAAAAGCAATAGACTTCAATTAGGGTTGGTGACCGACTTTTTGAGTGCGTAGCAGTAGATTGTTTACTTAATTATCATATGCAGGGTGCAGCAATATAATTACCTTTTTCATGAAGCAAAACACCTTTAAAAAAGGAATTTACGTTGCCGCAACTTGTAGATATATTTGCATTTGTAGTAGTCGGGTTTAAGATCATTGATGACAAAAAAAGTATATAAAACAGAATTGCAATATAGTCGTGTTTTTTACTCATCATCTCTGCATCTCATTATTCTTTGGAAACTATTTCGCAACGGTAAATACGCTCGTTCAGTACAGAGCGTAACATAATGGAACGTTAGGGGAATATCTAACTCCCAACTGTCAAGCTGGATGGGGAGTGGAGTAATAACTGGGCATTTCTGTGTGATTCTCTTCCGAAGTTCATATCACGCTCCAGCCAATTTTCAGTGCTTATCAATTATCACAGCGCAGTTTCTATGCCTTTAGACGAATTATAAAATCAAGATGACGGAATGAGAACATCACTTACCGAGCGTATAGGCTACGGTCAACAGGAGGAAGGGTGACTACTTGATGCGATGAAAATAGCAATAAATAGCCCCCTTCGAAGACAAAACCTAAAGTGAAAAGGCGGGATTCAGATATGGAATCCTTACTGTGTAAAACCGAGAATCCACTCCTAATGGGCTACTCCGGAGGAGTAACAACGACGCACATGACATACATATGTACATATTATACATTACGGTACCTGTAAAATATTTTACTATCTAATCATATGGTCACCGTATGCATTGAATCAAAGGAGTCTCCACTGATGTTTAAATAAAAAGAGGCGTTTCAGGCGTGATGTGGTGGAATATCATGATCAATTAAAATTTTTCAATTTTCTTCGAAATAAAATTTAATACGACCGGCTTCAATGTAACTACATTATCATAAGGTCTGATGATGAAGAAGTTACATTGAAACCGGTCGTATAAAAGTTTATTTATTGGGAAACTGGAAAATTTTTAATTAATGGTGTTTAAATGCTCTTCACAGAGATTTGTATGTCGTCAGTCTATCGTCATTCCCTCCACCGTGAAGACATCCAGTAATTGTTTCCTGACACTTCCCGAAGATAATTTTATTCCCGTTCCTGATGCAGATTCCGAGTGCACATCTCAAATTTTAAAAAAAGCGGGAGAGCAGTGACCCTTGTGATGAGCACTTTCCCAGACGGCCACCGCAGTGAAAATATTTCGTAAAATGTCTAAGAAAAAAATGACGTTAAACCACTATCACATGTTGCATGTTCCCAATAAGGAGGGTGAGGGAATTAGGGATGGAGGGAGATAAAGTACCTCATCCTTGAAAAATAAATAAGCTTTTACGAGAACATGAACTAGAATGTATGACCTAGTAAATGGTCAATTTAAAATTTACACAAAAAATAAATGTTATTTTCACAGAATATTTTCAACTTCCAGTGAGCTCAAAGCCAAACTTTATGGAAAGAGAAATACAAATGTTCAGAAATACGAGTATAAGCATTATCACAGGCATGACGATGGCGTAAAACATTCGTGAAGGACACAATATTATTTGGCTATATTTCGGTCCTTCATATATATATATAAACATATATATATATATTCGAGTATGTGGGTCACGGTAGTCCAGGGGGTAGGTCGTTGGACCACAGACGAGAGGCCCCGGGTTCGATTCTCAGGCAAGCCTCTCCGGGAAATACCCTGATTCGTGCTTTTTTCACGCTGTCTGGCTGAACTGGGTGAACTTTACGATCAACTTTATATATATATATATATATATATATATATATATATATATATATATATATATATATATGAAAATTCGAGAACCAGTGAGTCCCTCTTTTATGTGTTTCAGTTTCTGTGTTTGTGCCGACTAGTTAGTCCATTTACATTATACGAGGGTCATCCGGAAAGTAGTACCCGTTCGTGAAATAAAGACACAAAAGTAAATATTAACAAACATAAAAAATTTTATTTGAAAGAGGATACTTTAAACTACTACTCAACGTAATCTCCAAGCAAATTAAGGCATTTGTCATAACGTGTGACAAGTTTCTGTATTCCTGCTGCATAGTCCTTCGCCGCCAGCTCATTGAGATACAGGGTCACTCCTTCTTTAAGTTCTTCATCGCTGTCAAATCTTTTTCCTGCCAAAAAGTCTTTAAGCTTTGTAAAGAGATGAAAATCTGAAGGGGCCAAGTCCGGGCTATACGGTGGATGGTCGAAAGTTTCCCATTTGAATTGCTGCAAAAGTTTTTGTGTTATCCCAGCTGCATGAGGCCTGGCATTGTCATGAACGAGAATGACACCAGTAGACAATAGACCTCGCCGCCGATTTTGTATTGCCCGCCGTAATTTCTTTAATGTTTCACAATACGCATTGGCATTAATAGTGTCTCCACGGGCCATAAAATCAATAAGCAATACACCTCGTCGATCCCAGAAAATGGTTGCCATGAGTTTCCTGGTGGACAGAACTGTCTTGAATTTTTTTGGTTTGTTTGGTGAATGAGCATGATGCCACTCCATTGACTGTCGTTTACTCTCAGGTGATGCATAACAAACCCATGTTTCGTCACCAGTAATTATGCGAGTCAAGAAAGAGTCTCCTTCATCAGAATAACGTCCCAAAAACGTCAGTGCTGCAGCCATACGCTTGGTTTTGTGCTCATCTGTAAGCATGCGAGGGACCCATCTTGCACAAATTTTTGCATAATGCAGATGGTGTTTAACAATTTCATGAACAATTGTTCGAGAAACATTGGGAAAATGCTCACAGATGTCATCAATTGTGACGCGCCGATCGTTCCTCACGAATTCGTCAACTGAGCTCACCAGTTGGTCTGTAATGACAGACGGTCTCCCCGAACGCTCATCGTCGTGTGTGTTCCCCCTCCCCATGTTGAAGTTGCAACACCACCGCCGAACAGACGACTCGTCCATTACATTGTCTCCATACACCTCCTTTAATTGGCGATGAATATCACATGGGCGAACGTTTCTTGCATTGAGGAATTTAATCACTGCCCTCACTTCACAACTGGCGGCGTTCTCAATATTTTTAAACATTGTAAACAATCACAGAAACAACACAGGCAATGCTAGCGTCACGCAACTTGGCTCAGAGAAGGCAGACAAGCCACTGAAGCTATCTGACCTCGTCCAGCGGCTACTCGCGTCGTCAGCACTTCATGCGGCACGAACGGGTACTACTTTCCGGATGACCCTCGTATATATATATATATATAAATAATAGGTTATCCACCGCTTAAGGTAGAATTTAAACACTAGCTTCCATACAATTCTCTTGTCTCACGAACAAAAAAAATACAATCAAGCATCCAACACTGAAATAAGCACCTCTTCAGGGCTGCATACTTCCTCCCTCCATTCATTCCGTCCAATATTCCTAGTACGATTTCCAGCACTTTCTCATTTGTTTCCCTTTCCGTCCACTTGACTTTCTTCATCCTTCCCCATACCCGCATTTCAAAAGCCTCCAATGTTTGCCTATAATTCTGCTTCAGTGACCTTGTTTCCTTGTCTTCCATAACTACGCTCTATAATTAAGATGTAGTTAGACTTTTCTTTGCATCCTTACTCAACGTCGCCATCATCAATTCCCTCCTCCTTCGGAAATATTATTATATTCTTATATTCTATCCTATATTCTTTGTTTTATTTACATTTATTATCATTCCATATCTACCGCACTGAATTTACAATGCACTCAGAAATGCTTGTAACTCCTTGGCCAACTGGCAAAATAGAGCTTGATCATTTGTGGCCTTTTGATGCGCCTCTATTGGCAACCTCATCTTCACCCGATCGCTGTGATTTTTCGGGTACAAGTTCTGCCTGGGAAACCATAGGTGTTAGAGGGGAAGGATCTAGCCCCATAGCTTGGTATGAACTTTACACGCTGTTGTATTTAGTGCTGGGGGAACTCTACATCATTTATCAAACCGATCTTCGTATCAATAACTGTGATTCTGGTTTTATATAAATGTATATAAAATAATCATTATACGCAAAATATGATATATATATATATATGTATGTATAAATATGTATTTATATGTATGTATATAATATAAATATAACGGCACAATAGAACACAAAACAGATAACACGTAAAAGGTAAAGAGTTTGACCTGAAGAAAGCCTCGAAGCAGGCCGAAAGCTTAAACAATCTACTATGCGAGTGTCCTTTTACGTGTTATCTGCTTTATTTTGTGTTCCATTGTGCCGTTATATTGCTCTCGTGAGTGCTTCTATATCATCAGTATATATATATATATATATATATATATATTCAAACTTGAAAATCCCGCCATACGGCGCACAAATATTCATTCAAACAGAAATAGGTATAAGGAAAGGGGATAGGAAAACACATAATAGGCGAAGACAGGACATGTGGGGAAGGCGGTTTTTTAGCAGATCACGAAAGTAAAAATATTTCCCTATCCGGGATTTGAACCACGGACCTTCCACTTTCCGGGCGGATGC
Organism: Hetaerina titia; assembly: GCA_037158775.1. Taxonomy (NCBI): domain Eukaryota; kingdom Metazoa; phylum Arthropoda; class Insecta; order Odonata; family Calopterygidae; genus Hetaerina; species Hetaerina titia. The sequence goes on along the minus strand of CM073775.1, from coordinate 81,011,637 downwards.
TCTACCAGTTGAGCTAATAGGGAAACCTGATTTACCTTGAGATCTGCGATCTTATAAAGCGCCAAAGTGCTCCGATACATATTGCCCGAGAGATGGCGTTATGGAGCTGTTTCACCCACCAAAGGAGAAATAGACGGGACACAAGAAGGGGAAAGGATAGTAGAAAAGCATTCATACGATCTTATAAAGGATAGGAACGGTGCGTTTCATGGCACGCATAGCCAGAACTGGCTATGCGTGTCCTATCCTTTATAAGATCGTATGAATGCTTTTCTACTATCCTTTCCCCTTCTTGTGTCCCGTCTATTTCTCCTTTGGTGGGTGAAACAGCTCCATAACGCCATCTCTCGGGCAATATGTATCGGAGCACTTTGGCGCTTTATAAGATCGCAGATCTCAAGGTAAATCAGGTTTCCCTATTAGCTCAACTGGTAGAGCATCCGCCCGGAAAGTGGAAGGTCCGTGGTTCAAATCCCGGATAGGGAAATATTTTTACTTTCGTGATCTGCTAAAAAACCGCCTTCCCCACATGTCCTGTCTTCGCCTATTATGTGTTTTCCTATCCCCTTTCCTTATACCTATTTCTGTTTGAATGAATATATATATATATATATGTATGTATGTGTGTGTGTGTGTGTGTGTGTGTGTGTGTTTCGTTTGGAGTCACAAGATATTTATTTGAAAGTTGTGTCAATCCATAAACCTACCTTAACCGGTAGATTACCTAAATAAATATATTTCGATGTTATTTGGTATGTTTTCGATGTAAGTGATATTATACATATATACGCACACGTATATATTTTTATTCATAGTCTCATGTTATACACATAGAGGAGGAAGTGTTTCGGGGAGAGAGGAGTGAGGGGATATTTTAAGGAAGCTAAGGCTTATCGTGGTGAATGCCTAATTTTTTCATAAGGAATGGCCATTCGGTCCCGTGAGAATGGACGAGAGATAGTGAAAAGGAGGTGAATACCTCCTCGAAGGTGTATCCTCGAAGGTAGATGGGTTGGGTCTCACCCTTCCATCTCCTTCGTCCCTTTAGCCCACCTCACCCTCGCGCCGTATCCCCCACTCGTCCCTTCCACGAAGCCCCTTCGGATCCCGCCAGGCGATACTCTCGCAGTAATCCAGCGCTCGCTTATTAAGTAACGTCGGATTCGATTAGACGGGCTAATGCGATCTCCATCCCTCGCCAAGTGCTCTCTCACCCCCCTCCCCCCCTCTCCACCCCGCCCCACCCCGGCCAGAACATCCTCCCTCACGCTCTCTCGGCTCCTTTCCCCGTCCCTCCCCTCTGACAACATCCGCACACCCCTCTCGCGTACCACCCCCCCCCGCACGCGTTATTTGTACACAAATATACAATACAGATAATGCATAGCGTGTATTTACATCGAAATCATTCCCTTGCGAACTGTCACGTGCGCCTTTAGTGATGGAGGTGTGACGACGAGACAAACCGGCTCTAATTTATGTGATTGTAGGGAGCTGCGCATTCGTTTCGCAACTCGAAAGGGAAAGAATCTCCCGGAGTAGGAAAATGGCTTGAGATACCATGAGGAAATGAAATTTTCGCAATATGGAATTTGGGATTCCAAACCTTTTTCATTTTAAGATCGTGAATTGCGATGTGGCTGTGGAAATACATCATCTTGTCAATTCCTGCACTTATATCATCTGCCTTATTGCCAAGTTTAGTTGTTTCAATAACCCGATCGACCTTATAAATGCCTAAAGTCGGGAGCCGTGTTCCTTTCTGGCAGAGTTCAGGCCCGGTTTCGTCTCTCCGTGCCGGAATGGTCTCACTTTGCCATTCATAATGCATCTGTGCTTGAATGCTATGACTTTTCTTGAGAAAGTGAAAAGGAGGTGAATACCTCCTCGGAGGTAGATGGGTTTTATCCTTTTTAGCCAATATTAGAAAATATCATGTTATTTGGCATCAACTTACTTGACACATTCCATTCGCCGAGTAGGAATGCCCCTTGAGATAGCATGAGAAAATGAAATCGCGGAAGGGACGGTTCAAATCTTTCTATTGTCCCTACGCCCTACACCTTGCATCAGTCATAGAAAAATCCATCGAAATCTTCTTTGAACTCGATCGAACTCCTTAATTAACGCATTCTCCAAATGATTATTTACGCTTACGTATATTTCACCACCGTCCTCTTTGCACTCCTCTCCATCCCTCGTCCCCTCATCTTTCCTTTTCTCCACTCCTACCCTTCCACTTACGTCCCCAATCCCCGGATTCGTGATATGATTTGTATGGGACTCGAATCGGGTTTGAAAGGAGGGAGAGTCTGCGTCGGCGGGAGAGGGGGGCTCTGCATTCGTGTGCGTACGTGTTTGCATGCGTGTGTCGGTTGCGTGGGGGTGGGGGGCTGGGAGAAGGGAGGTGGGAAGAGGGGGAGAGAGAGAGGGAGTAGGGGTGTATAGAAGCTGCTGCTGCAATCCCATTTTCCCCGTATATCCTCTCTCGCGTAATCCCCGCCACCTCCACTTCCGCCTCACCAAACACTCTGAATCGGCCGTGGAATCGGAGGAGATGGCGGCCCTCGGGAGTGGAAGGGCGGGTGCCGGAGGGGGAGAGGGTTAGACGTGGATTGGGGGGGAGGGTAAGGACGCGAGGGGGGGTGATCGGGGAGGAGAGACTGACTGTGTTTGCGTGTGGGGATGGGGTGTGGGGAGTTTAAAGGGGGACGGGGGTTAGGGATGAGGTCGAAAGGGACGGAGGGAACCGGGGGGGGAAGGCGTTGGCGGGTTCGGAGGGTGCACACGGTGGTGCGTGGGACGGTGTCGGCGTGGGAGAGGAGAGCGAAGGGTGTACGGGTCGTAGGGGAGGAGGGGGGAGCGTTGCCTGGGACGACGGCGTAGTGGTGGGAACTGCGGGGCGGGGGTGTGGAGGAGAGTATGTGATGAGGGAGGGGTTAGGAGGGCGAGGCGGTTGCAAGTGGTTCACTCTCGCGAGAGGAAGGGGTGGGGGGGTCATCGTCATCCACGCGGTTCCACCCCCTCCCCCCCAATTCCGCACCACACCCTCTCGCACCCCCAATCCTCCCTCTCCCCCACCCCACCCCGAACCCTTCGCTAATTGATCCGTCGCGAGCATACAGCCATACACATGGGGGGCGCGCATAAGAGGGATTCGACGGGGGGGGAGGGTGCGAATAGGGAAGGGAAAAGGAGGGTGGCGGGGGTCCCGAAATGAAGGAAAAGGGTCCATGGATGCGGGGTGGGTGTGGAGGGAGCGGGACAGCTCTCGGGAAGAGTCGGTGCCTCTCTGTGTGCGGGAAGAGTGGGGTGAGTGGGTGGTTGAGCACTCCTCCACGAAGAATCTCTCTCTGAAATGAACCGCAAATTAATTTTCCGTTGGGGGATTATTTTGGGATCTTATCCGAATCGCGCGCTGAATCTGATGATTCCGTTGGAAGCGAAATCATTCGACTTGGATGCAGGAGAGACGGCATTATTAATTGCGCGCGGCGCGTGTGTCATTTGTTCGATTTAGTATCGGTTGGGAGGGATGGGAAGTGCGTGTTGTTATAATTTTACGTTTATATTTGAGTAAATTAATTTTGGCTTGATAATTATCCAAATATCTATTAAAATTTACTTTCATTTATTTTGTCTTGAATAGTTGAGTCTTGAAATAATTGAGAAAAATAATGAAAACCTCGATAAATCTGAGAGGGCTTGTTTTGAATGACTTTATTAAGGTGTTTTCACTTAAAATTATGCCATTTAAGCCGTGAATAACAATTATTCAGGTTATATAAGTTAATATGACCAATAATTATGCAGTAATGCGTTTGGAATCACATATTTTGGTGTATTTTCATATGGCTGATTCTGTTGCAGGATATCGTTGGAAGAGCCTATGAAAATTGCTTGAAAATGCACCGGAGGAACTGCTATTACGAAGACAATTTATACCAGCAAGCTTGAAAATCTTTGGGTAAGTCTACAAGAATTGTCATAAGGGTTTGTCTATGGCGGATTTGCCTTCGGTGGTGGTAGGGGTTCTAATTGCGTCGTATAGAGTTAGAATTGGTATAGTTCACGTATCATGTCATGTAGGTTCTGTAAATGCAAGAAATAAGTGATTTAGATGGTGTATGCGTACCAGTTTTCTGAATAAAACGAGTCTTTTTTCAATTGCTTGAAAAGGTCTAAATGGAATATGATTTTCTGCGAGCTTTACTATTCTTGTTCTTAGCATTTCAAAAACGACTGTTGCATAAAAATGACTACTCAATATTTAAATTCAAGGAAAAGTTGGACTGTGCATTGTTGACGTCATCTATGGCGGGAATCTGAGTAACCTTATAATTTTATTCGTATAATTTTCAATTAGGTGCCTCCATGGAATGAATGCAAGCTATCAGGAATGAAATCGTGTTCTCTTTGCAGAAATGCGGAGCCATCGTGGACCCCAGTACGTATATTGGAAGGCTAGATGAGCTCCAAACATTATTTCAGAATCAGTCAATCATCGCAGAAATGAAAAGTGAATTATTTAATTTTATCCATTAGAATTGAAGGGTTTATTTGCGGTTAATCATTCAAATATGTAAATTAAAGTTATCGGAAACAGATTCTTATATTTCCTCAAAAATGACACCGTCAGGTCAGGAGTATGAATTTTTTAAATAAGTCCCTCCACATTTCCAGCATTAGAGTGTTTGATTAACTGCACATTTTGCAAAAAAACGTGTAGTGTGGTTGAATAACTTATGGATAATATTCTTCACCCATCATTTCATGCCCACAGAAACATTTAGGGCATCAGGACGAGAGTTGCTAGTTGAATTTCCAAGGCTTGGTTGAGTCTGATGCAAATTGGATTTCCAGTGTGTATTCTTGCGTAAGTGGCCCGTTATTAATTCATTCCCTCCCTGTAAAATGCACAGAAGACTGTCGTCTATTTTACTCGAGTTATGGGCTTTGAATGCCAAAATTTTGACGCATTGACTTAGTCTAAATTGGACTATAAAGTAATTTAAATGAATGCCGAGACTTTCTCCAGAATTTGGAAGGTAAATAGAGATTTTACCAGAAAATATAAATTACCTTGCTTGACTCATCTGTAATAATAATAGATATCATGTGTATGTTTTGGTTTAATGTGAAAAAAGCTATCCCGGTTTCTGGACTGGTCTTAAATTTCCTTGTCTACACTAGCTTGGACTCAACGCATTTACAATGGTGTACCAAATAAGCGTCCATTAGATGAATTATCAATTTGGAGTGAAGTGCACGGTTGGATGACAAATACAAGTGTAAAAAAGAAGCGTTGACTCGGATTAAATTTTTTCGTGATGAAAACTTGAAGTAGGTTGGGGAGAATACGTTTGATGCCAAATGGTGCAGGAAAACAGGTATGTGGTTTGATGAGGTTTATTGGGTGAAGGGATGAGGTCATCTAAGTACGATGTTTTAGGGAAGTAACTAATGGAATTCAAAATGTAGCAGAATCGCATGCTTGAATTGTGTAAAGGCGAAGGTGTTTATGAAGTGATGGATTATACTAATTTTAGTCTCCGTTAGAGACTCGTTATACTCCGGTAGTCTCCGTTAGGTTCGAGAATTACTTTATGATTTTTGTTAATTTCGTCGGTGTTCAGCTACAATAATATTCGTGGGTTATGTTGTTATTTTTCTCCTGAAACAATATTTGGAGAGTGAAAATTAATCTAGTAGTATATCTGTTGATCTAACGTAAACGATTAATATCAAGTCAAAAACTACTCCACAAGTTAACTCAATTTTCCATATATTCCCCAAAAACATTGTGAGCGACTGGCTTCACTCCCTTTCTTTGTTTTTGTTAAATGTTCATATTAGTTATTTTCAAAGCTACGGTGGTATGCTTTAACCGTCCAAGGACAGCATGCCTCGCGTTACCGCGCGTTACTGTGTCGAGGAAGATCGCATTTTTTCTTTTCTATTCGTGAGCGTGATTGAAGACAAATCCCTAAGACTACGACGCCCGCATATTTACCATTGGATGCTATGCGCTGTGAGTGTCGGGCATCCGTCGTAAGCGGAGCCTGAGGGACCGCGCGTGCCGATGGGGCACCGGGCGTGGATCCGAGGCATACGCCGCGAGGGCGGGGGGGGGGGATGGGAAACCGCGGTGCGATAAGGCGGAGGGGGTGGGTGGGATGAGAGGATCGGTGTACCCAAAGAGAGTGTTGGTGCGGGGAGGAGTGGGGGGTGGGGGTGGGTGGGTTTGTTTAATCGGCGGGAGGAGGGTGAGGTACGAAATTGGAACGGGGCCGTGCGAGGATGTCGAAAGGCGAGCGAAAAAGGAATTGGGGCGGAGGGTGGGGGCGTGCTTCCTCTCAGGTAATCGGCTTTATTCGAACGAGATTGGAAGCGCCCTGGGGTTTTGCGGGGGTTGAGTTGGGGGAGGCGAGGTAGGGGGTGCCGCTCCACGGCCCCATGAAAAAAAAAACCCTTCCCTCATCACCCCCTTATCCTCAAACCCTATAAAACCCTCGTCGAAATAAACAATCTTACTCCTTCCCTCTCCTCTCCCTCCGCCAACTTGATGCTAAATGGCATCTCCCTTTCCCACCGCTCTCGTCCTCCCTCCTTCCCACCCCAGTCAACTCTCTCAGGATTTCCACGGATTTCTCCGTTTCGCTAATTTAGGCAACGTCTTCTTCGGAGTGGAGGGCTCACTCTCTCTCTCTCTCTCCCACTGCCATTTGGAGCTTAAAGTGGAGGCCATTTTGTGAGAGGCCTTTTATATTCCTCCTCAAAAGGCTTTTCTCAGCCGCAACCGGTTCCTGTTCCGTTACTTACCGAGAGTGCTGTCGTTTTTATGGGATTACATTCCCGAAGGAGAAGCGTGTCCCATCCTTTTGGCCTTGCTCGGTAATTTATTCCTCTTTTTTCGATTGATATTGTCCTTGATAGTAATTTTTCTAGATGGTATATGGTTTTCTTTACGACTGATTGAGTAGAGCTGCAGTAATCTCAATAGGTTCGAGATAATTGATATTGCGAAAGTAATTAAAACTTCTATTGGGTATTTCTCGAATAAAGTAATCACATTATTCGCGTAAAAGATAAGGATCAAAATGGAGCATAAGTGAAGGTAGAAATTAAAAATTTTGATGGGAGTACACATATTTGTTGCATCAAATTGGGTAAATCTGGAATTACTATGATTTGGAGAGAAAATTTGTTTATATTTATTTTGACATGGTCAATTACAGTGTAAATGATTTAGAGAGACAGGGCACAGACGAAGTACTTAGAACAAGGGAAAAAGGCAGAAGCCATTGGTGGTTTCCTACAAGATGAAGACGGAAACTAATTTTTCCAGTCTTTAGGTGCAATAGCGTTTTATAGACCACGAGAGAGCAAAGCATAGATGGAAAGAATTACTGAGGAGGACTGAGTGTGAATTATGAGAGAAAAAGACGAATAAAGTGCACAACACTAAGGAGTAATACATAGATTAGTAGTATACTGTATATGATAATCGAGAAAACTGTATGAATCCAAGCCACGGATTCAAAAAGCCTGATGATGTTGGATAGGGCGGAGTTAGTTTGGTACAATTTCAAGGCTATCGAAAATGCATATATCACTAGAAGATAAGGTTGCATAAAAACGGCAAGATTGAATATCATAATGGCAGTGTGATTCATAAGTACTAACTTTGAAATGAAATATTTCTGAAAGTGAAAGGGAAATACAAATTTGAAAGATTTGATCTCAAAAAAAAAGTCAATTAAACAGTTTTTGTTGGAATCTCCTTTAGTTTGGAAGGGTAACCGCATGTACGCTTTGATTCGGTTTAATATTGGTCGGATTTCAAAATCCACGCCCCCTTGCGCTTTGAGTCCTCGGAATAAACGGTACATTTCCAAGGCCCCTGCCTCAATTCATTTGCGTCCTTTCACGCTGTAAAAGATAGACCTCTGAATGAGTTGATGGGGGAATGTGCCATCTTTTAAAAAATATGTCGATATTTTACATTAATCGTCATGAAGTTTTATCTATTTGGTATTCTAGGCTAGTACTTTGTCATTATTTAATGAATATTCTTTCAAAGACACCACTAAAGTACTATTCTTGCCAATGATATTAATATTTATGAATAGCTATAATTATTCATTTATTTAACCATATAATGGCGACGAGTTATATGTCATTAGTAAACTATTTCGTTTTATATTCTTTTATCATTTTTACTTTTCCATTATAAATACGTCTTATTTTCATTGCCATTATAATTGATAGAAATAGTTTATTAGAACGCAAGAATGTATTAGCCTAGGGATAAATCTTATAGGTAGATAACTTTAAAATAAGAGCAGTCTTTAAATCACAATATTTTTGCAGGATTACGTGAAAAATAGCTTTACTTTATGTTTTGCGGAAAGCTCCAGTCACTATTTTTAATTGCAGTTTACAAAAATGATGTCGGAAAATGAACGGGATGGAAACGACGGCATTTCTACATTCCATTGAAGTTATTGATGTCTATATGTAAAAACCCATTGTGACGAAAGTATCAATGACAACCGGTTTCTTACGTTGAGATGCGATACTTAGGCTTCAATTATTAATCCATGTAATGTGCATTTTTAGTTAACATGGTTTCCATATCCATGACTTTGGATCAAAGACCATGGCTTCTCGAACCAAATGATATCGAAAATTAATTTTTCATGACGTTACAATACCTCGTTCAATCACGCGTTTTTAATATTGCCAAGTATGGATACACGTAAGTAAAAGGAGAACATAACAGGTCTATTGACCTCGCTTTCAAGTTTTCTCTATACTGCTGTACCTTACACATATTTTTCCAGTGGAGCGTATCTTGAAATGGCATTAACAAAATGCTTAGGAATTTAACCGAGATTTTACTTCGGTAGCATGCGCAGGATCTCAAGTTATTTCCTAGAGGGTCGTCTCATCCTTAACAAGGATCCTGGTGCTGCTTTAAACGGTTTTTAACTTAATCCAGCGCAATGTGAAAGCCAAGCTTCATGCCACTCTCCAATGATGAGCCGAGGAAAGACAAAAAGCAAGATGATAGACTTTATTTCTCTGACTGGAGGAGCAGGATTCCCGGACCGACTTCCGGAACCCCGCGCCTCCGTGTGGCCCTCCGTCGTTTCCGAGCAGGGAAGCCGCGGGCTACCCCTCCTGAATCGGTTGGTCCATGAAAATTGGACGATAAGAGCTTGGGAACATGTGTCCATGCCGTGTCGATTTTGATCAAATAAGATTCGAGTCTCGATATCGAGGGGCTTGGATCCTCCGCTGAACCCTCGCTCTCTCCACCCCTTTCTTCCCCCTCAATCGCCCTCGAGTTTCTTTTCGCGCTCGGCCGTGCGGGAGATGCGCATCTACTCCGCCAGGTGTCAGCACGTGCTCGGATCCGTCATGCGGAAGGCTCTCATCAGTGGACGCGGCCGACGTCTGAAACCCGATAGGATAAGTGGGGGCATTGTGTGTGGGCGCAAGTGAAATGATTTGCGTATAATTTGATATTCTGGCTGCTTTGTACCGCAGTCATCCGTGATCTCGGCGCGACGATGCTCGATTGTTTTCGATCGTCTATTGCCTATTGAATGAGACCTACTTTTAATACCTTAGACAGGAGTTCCGCTCATGGTCTCCGATATCAGAATTGTTTGGAATCGGAAGTTCATTTGAGATCAATTTGATACATGTGGAATGACCCAAAATTGAGGGTCTTTTGACTTTGCCGACCTTGAAAGGGAACATTGCGATGGGTAAGATAAATATATATGAAATATCTCAGGTCCAACCTATCTTCTGTTCTGAAAAATTTCTATTCGAAATGAATGCCTGAAAAGGAGAGGCTTCGATAACTCGTCGTTCAATCATCTTCACTATCGCTGAGAAGATAAGCATAGGCCAAATTCGAACATCTGCTAGGACATTAAATCCGTATTTGTTTTTTTGTGAAACGATTGCAGATAGTGTCAATGTTATATTCTCAGTGACAGTGGATTGATATCAGCTGCTATCCTGTCATCTGTAACATATAAAATCGTTGATCTCTTCATAGTTATTGAATTGACTCATTTATTCGGAAATGATTGAGTTTGGGAAAGTCGTAATACGTTGTCAAAAAGGACCCGAAGGCTGTTTGCTTTCGATTCTATTAAGTGGTTTAATGAGGTATCCAATAAAAATAATTATATTCCGCAATAAAGGATATTGAGATGGCAGCGTAGTGAACATAGTATTAGGCTGCTAAGGTGAAGGTTTTAGGTTAAATTCGGAATGATGCCTCTGAACACACTCAGCTTTATGGTTACAAGAATTTCGTGGAAAGCCTCAGGTTGTACGGTAATTACATTCTCAAGCCACCGGCGTGCAAAATTCACGTGTTGCGGGGAAACGGGACGTCGGGCTATTACTTTCACCTATCAAAATCTTACTTTAAATATAACTATGTGTTGGCAGCTAGGAGCAATTAAATTAAGATTTCAAGATATGGTTCCCAAAAGAGAAGTAAGGGGCTTTGTCATAAGTTACTGGCGCCAATTCACTAAGGGACAATTTCAAATTTTTGCATTTTTTGCAAATACGTTTACTATGCTCTTTCTCTTGAAACAATCTCATTAAAAATCTCATATTAAAAACATATTTCATGTAAACCTTTTAAGTCACTTGAGGGCAGTAATAAAAGAAGGTTACCTGATAAGAGAACCAAGAACCAAAGAGAAATATTAGGAATTGCATGCGTCGGACATACAATGAGAAATATGACTGTAATGATTTTAATAATGACTTTTATATAGAAGCTCAGAGGTCATGCTTTATCGGTTTAAATGATTACACTATATATGAAAAATTAAACGTGTAATTAAAACTATAAATTAATGTGAACTTAGGTTCAGCCTATCGGGTAACTATGTATAACATGTGGACTATGTATATCGGAAAACTATGTATAATCTTTGTATGTTGTTTCATATGGGATGGGGTAGTTGGGAATACAATACTGATAGAGCTGAGAGGATGGGAACGTAGAGAGTTAATAAGCTCTGAAGGTTTTTGATGGGATGAGAATCGAGTGAGAAACTGAAAAAAACAATCACCCGGTCTATTTACTGCTGGTTATATTTATCGATGATTTCTTTTGGAATTTGGTATGCTTTTTTCGCGTAAAAAAGTGACAATGAAAAAATCATAAATATGGTTTGATATCTGGACGACTGAGTGTACAAGTTAACTATAAGCATTTTATGGAAGATTTCATATTACTAGTGTGAATTCATCTTAAAACAGCGGACCGCTTTAAAACTTCAACGGGCATCAATAGCAGATCGCTCATTTCTGTTTCACTCTTATCATTTTAAGAAGTATACAAAGATATACCACGTGTTTATTTCCAAATAAATTGGTAATATTTAACGATGGTAATAAAATTTCTTCGGAAATGAGAAAGATAATTCTTTTGTCCATATTTTTGGAAAGCAGATGCTTTATTGTTTATTTAAACGCAATTCAGATGTACGTGTTTTTTAAATTTTGTTTTCCAAAAATTTTGATGTATTTTGAATGCCCAATCATCTCTATTTTATGAGTATTGTAATAATTGATTTTGCCATTGAATGGCAAATCGCAAAAAATACAAAAATATATAAGAGCATAGGCTGCAACGTAAGTGATTTTACAGTCATTCGGAGCTGACATCTTTTGTAGATGTCTCAGTTTTATTTTAGCACAATAACAATTGTAGCTAATGTTGCTAAGAGGAGAGCATAGAAAAAGGAAATAAATGTAAATGAAAAGGAAATGAGGACCTTTTTGATATATTTGTTGAATTATGTTCTTATTCTTGAATCAACATATGTTTTTGAGAAACGTAAATAGAGTTACGTACACCCTATCGTGAAAAGACAGTACACGGAATAATAATCTGACACATCATTTCAATCCCAAGATACGTTCCCTTGTTAGTCGATGAACTGCGGTGAAATGAGAATGAAGATGCGCAGGCTTAGCAAGGCCCTCGCCATCGACAAACACTTCTCCAATAAAACCTCCTGCCACCCCTTTACTGCTTCCCGATCGACATCCATCTCACCCAAAATCAGCCTTCCCATCATCCCCTGCGTGACGAAAACCCTCCCATTCCGAAGACCACCACTCGCATTATCAGCCGGAATAGTCTCTCGCCAAAAACATCTCCTTATCCGTGCCTCAAATTGTCCCTCGAAAATTCTCTCTCACTCTCGAAACATTCAATCGCACCTCGCATTCACGGGGCCGTTATCGCCGCTATACTATACTATGGGGCTCAAAATGCTCAGTGATGGTACGCTTGAATTGGAACAGGACAATTTGTTCAACGGAAAATAAAATTTAAATTTATCATTTAAGCCGAATGTGAGTATTCGCCCAAAGTGCAATATTTTGAAACATATTTGAAAGTTAACAAAAAAGTGCAACTTCTGCCCCTCTGTAGCTCTGATGGCATGCTCAATTGAGGATACGCATCATTAGTCGTTCTGTAAATCTCACGGAAAAATTCCCTGAGATTAAACTTTTCATAATTTCATTCACGGTATTTCATCGATTTGTTATTTAACTAATGCTTATTAAAACAATAAACTGAGCGTTATGTGCCTAATAAAAGGTAATATAATGAGAATTTAAAGCTAATTTGCAAAGTACAAAAATATAAATCAAATGATATTAGCTGTCAACAAATAAAAGCGACTTGCTTTGCTTGGATTCATATTTTCCTAACCTATTGTCATTTATCCGTAAGTTGAGTATAATACGTAATCTCTAAATTAGATGATTCTTTTAGACAGCAAGTATTTGAGTTATTCACAAGACTCTCTATGAAATAAATGGCTCGTTGTAATTATTATGGGCGTTTGTGCATATATTTATTATTCTGGGCGAAATTTTGGGTCTTGTTATTGGTCGTGTTAACTCATTTAATGCTGTGGATAATACATTAAGGAAAGTCATACTGGGGATGTCGGTCCTCTTCTCAATTCTGAAATTATTGGGAAGAGTGAGAGACGGAGTGAGTATTTTGCTATTGAAGGAAAGCCCTTCAAATTTTTTCCTCTTGAACACATAAAACGTACACCAAAACTCTTACGCTGAAGATTGTTTTCATGAGGAAATATTTTTCTTGCCAAAGTTAATCAAATGATGATTCTTCAGAAGCTTTCAATTTGCTTGTGATTGGTGGCTTGTATCTCAATATTGAACTCTTGTGTCACATTGTGTCATATTGAAGAACTCTTCTCATTTCATCAATCGCTCGATAGATCCAATTCGTGATAAGTATTTACCAGGTGCGTAATTATTCCGCGATAAGGTCAATGACGGCTCTCGAGAAGTGTGCATTGGGAGGTTTGGAGACAATAAGCTGTAGTAAGAAAGAATGCATGTGTAAGCATATATGTGTATGTATTTGTGAATATATACCATATTTATTATATATATATATTTTCTAAATTTAATATATTATATATTTAATATATTTAATATAAAATTATATCATATTTAATATATATTATATATCATTTTATATATTTAATATTTCCATATTATATACATATTTAATATTTATATATAATATATACAAGGGTGGTCTGAAAATTTTCCGACCTAGCAAACACAAAACATTTTTTCTGAAATTTGTTAGGTCGAAAACTTTTCAGACCACCCACGTATTTATGTATGTATGTGTGTGTATACAAGTATACGCACATTAGAATCCGAAAAAATTGAATGGGGAAATATGTGAAAGTAATAGAAGTATTCGAGATAATTGGGGAGGGAAAGGGGTTCAAATGACATTTAGACACGCAATGATATATATGAAGACGATGAAGAAAAGGTTTTAGGGAAAAGATGTTTCTCCCAAGAAAAAGCTGTTTTAGACTTTAGGAGTCCACGATATTGAGCCGTAGGTTTTAAAGGGCACTCAAAAAGGGGTGCTAATCAGTAGAGAACCTTAATCATAACAAGATCAAAAGACCAGTTATCGGAGCGAACTTCGAACTTAATTTATCGGAACCTGTCGAACCGATCCTCCCTTCGAAAACTTATCTTCTCAACGGACGGATGCTAATTAGATTGAATAAAATTGGCGGAAATAATGCTCGGAAAACCTGAAATTTCTTAAACATTAAATTATAAATACGACGGCATATTAAAAGCTGCCGCAGCAAGTGCCACCTCCGGCGATCGACCGGCCGGGAAGTCTCACAACGTGATCATGCGAAAATCCAACCTTTACCCATACTATGGGAACCCACACCACACCTCTTATGCGTCACAAGCGCGTTATTGTATGAATGCCCGGCGTATGTATTTATTTCCTTACTCATTTTTCCTTCGTTTGCGTGCGCGCGTGGGTATATTTTAATCCGCGCACATCCTCGCGGGCCACCGGGGTGGGAAAACGCATGTGCCGTGTGCTCCCCTGCCCCCTTAGCCGATGCCTCCCACCGCTTCCGACCCCAAGCCCCCGCCACCCCCCATCACCCACGACAGCCACCCCCGAGCGATCTGCATAGAAGCGGGGGCGTGGAGTGCGGGGGGTGGCAAGAGGAAGGAAAGGAGGAGCAGCTCGCAAAGGGAGCCGGGAAGAGTGAGTCACCCGCATTCCGCTCCTCTGGGCTGAGATGTGGGTGCTGCGGGTGATGGGGGGAGGCGCGGGAGGGGGAGGGAGGGAGGGAGTGTGGGTGGGTTGGTCGGCGGCATCGGAACTAGTTGGATGTAGGGTTGGGAGTGGAGTGGGGGTGGGTGTTTGGCTAAGGATGGGAGGAGGACGTGTGTGTGTGTGTGTGTGTGGAGAGAGGTAGTACAAGGGGCGGGGTATAGAATGCGAGAGCAGCCCCCGTGTGTATGTGTGTATACTTGGGTGTATGTGTGTGTGTGTGTGTGTGTGTGCGGGATCTGGCCCCGATGACGGCGGCACTGGCGTCGCGTTAACCACGCATTGGCGAGCACTGTGATGGGAATCCGGGGCCGGGTGCACGGAGGCGGAAGGGAGGCTGCCTCCGCCGCCGCCGCCGCGGGGACGGAGGAGAGGGGCTGGGCGGGGGGATGGGGGGAGACGAAATGGGGAACAGAGGAACGGCGTGGGGTGGTAAAAGGGGAGCGGGGACGGGAGAGAGAAGGGTACGGGGGGGGGGGGAACGGGGGTCGACTGATATCGGGGGATGGGGCAAAAGATGGGCCCGAAGGGGGCAAATCGGGGGAGGGAACGGAGAGAGAGAGGAGTGTGGGAATGGGCTGAGAGGTGGCTGGAGGTGAGGGTTGGTCGGGGGCGAAAAGAGGAAGGGTCTGGAGGGGGCGACGAGGGGCGGGACGGTGGCAGTGACGGGGGGCAGCATATCGGGAGGGGGCAGATGAATGACGAGGGATGGCGCTGGGGGGGTGGATCGGAGAGTTTCACGAGGAGGTTGGGCTCTGATGGGGGACGAAGCGCGCGGGGGGTGGTGGTGTGTCGTGTGGATGGGGTTGATTTCTCTATCGTTACTTCCCTCCCCATCACCCTGCCCTTCCGCGTTTAAGGGAGGATTTCTGTTAATTGGGGCATTTTCTGCGCACCACGGGTTCCGTGCCTTCGCAAGGGGATGGTGGGGTGGACGGAGGGAAATCAATGGGTGGCGATCGCGGGCCGTCTTCACAAAGGAGCGAACCCGGTGCGGCCAGTAGGGTTGCGGCCCGTCCCATGGGGGTCCGCGTGCCTACATTCGCCCACCTGCCACTTTATCCACACCCGAATGCATAAAACAGTAATAAGGAAGGTTAACTAGTTAGAGGAGCGGTGTAGGAACGTCATCATGCTTCGACTATACTTCGCGTAGTGGTAGACTCCAATTTGTGGCAATTTATTTTGCAAGTAACAATCATCAAATTGAATTCAATCATTCTACTCATTAAGTATAAATTGAATTTTATTTAATTGCATGTGGATTATCCCTTTGGAATCCCGTGTTTGTGTCATTTGTTTTCAAATTGCGAATGTTGATTACTGTAGAGGGACTTTTCAACCACGGATATTGTTTCCAAGCTTTAGACTCTTGGTGTCATAATGCCAGGTGGCGTTGATCCGTGTTTTTCCTGTTCCCTGAAGAGTTTTCATGCTGGAAATATTTCTAAAGTAATACTTTTTTCCTTTTATTAGGTGTTTAACTCTGGTATCCCTGCACCTAATCCAGAAATACATATTAAAATACACAAGCTAAACGCACAACTCTTTATTGTTTACTATTGCATAAGAAAAATCCGAGTAGACGAATGAACCTTAGTTTTCTTTAATTTTGAATGTTTTAGTGGTGAATGAAATTTATTAAAACGTAAATATGTCTATTTCACCTCATGTTTACATCTATATCGAAGGGTATAGCGTCGCTGTCGAGCAATCCAAATGTTAAAATGCATCATTGGGTCCGTCAAAGTATTAATTTTTTAGGTTTTTTTCCATAATCGAATATTGCCATTGCTTGAAACTGTCTTTCGTCAAAGTTTTCCAGAACTAAAAACATCTAAGTTGGCGGTTAATTGAAATCGTTTTGTATTTTTAATTTTCAATAATTTTAATGTATTGCTTGTTATAATTAGACTCGCTATTAATATCTCCATACTAGCAAATTAAGTTCTTAAAATATTATTCTTATGAATCATTTTATTTTGTCTTGCATCTGGCACATATCACGCTCTGCTATGGCAGCTTGCGAAAAAATACTTTAGAGAGGTTGCCTAAACTTTATTATCGTAATCCATTCATCCATCTCCTGCACTCACACACGTAAATCCATCATATTGAAGGTCGACCTCATGTTACTCGACGCCACTTAGTGGAAGAGCATAATTTTGCTTTTTTCACAAGTTAATCATTGATTCACCATTTTCGCTTTTATGTTTATTCTCTGTCTTTTAAAGTAAAACTGTAGTGTTTACTATTAACCAAGGTCCGTAAATGAATTAACACATGGATTATGCCAAATAATATCTTTCCGTGCTAGAAAAATAGGATCACGGAATACAACGAGAACTACAGACTACTCTTTTCTACATGCTGGTGTATTCAAATTCGCGGTTGACAGGTTCTATAGTGCCATAAATTACCCTCCTTCATAAAGGGTACTTTTTTGATATCACTTTTCTGCTTCTTTTTAATGCGGCCGTTCGAAATGCTCCGGAGAACATACCACAAGAGCGGTCGTAAAGCGACATAGGATTTTTCGAAATCATAATGCGGAAGTTACATCCGTGGAGTGTTCATTGGCGCCATAGGATTTCAAGCGAGGGATGAAGTCCCCTCTTCGGGCAAAAATGAGGGAGCGCTAAATCGAGGCTGCGCTGTTATAAAGTTTGACTGCCTCGGAAGAGACATTCCGTAGTGACGTGAATAGGGCTCGTATTTGTTTGGTCTCAGTCATGACGAGCCGTCCGGACATGCTGTGGAGTCGAAAGTCTGAAAACATCGAAGGGGACAAAGGGCGTCTCCACGCGAACGAGCGTGCCATGCAGCTACACATCTTGTTTCAAGAGGAAGGATCAATATTGTATTGCTTGATGACAACGACCATGATGAATGGCACCGTTCTCATGGAGGTATTGTCAAATCTGAATTTGTAGTTTGACTGTTTGAATATCAAAAAAATGAAAATGCTGCTTGACATTTAACGTTAACATGGAGACTCTCAATGTTATTTTTTTTAATTCTTTAAAAAGTTTTCATACTTTTTAATTCATACACTGCAAATGTTGCAAATAAAAAAGCTTTTAAAAGAAATGAATATTAAATTGCCAAAAATTGATTTTTTTACTTTGATTGTTGTATTTTCTACTGTTATAGAGGTCGCGGATTCGATTTTTGGCTCGGGAGCGATTGCTATTTTAATTCTAGTGGCAGGTTTTATGCCTGATAATCAAGTGCAGTTGCTTCTAATCATGATAAAAGAAAATCAGAGAGTACCAGATGCAAATGAAGATAATGTGACGTACATAGTACCATAGAAAGTGCTGTTATTGTAAAATTAAAGCCAAATTATGTTTTATTTATTTGTCTTTGTCGGTATTCATACTATGGCTTCAAAACTATTTAAAATGCAACTCAAATTGAAGACACTTTACAAGTCGGAAATTCTTTCTGGTTTGTAAGCCAATTACTTGTAACAATTTTCTTAAGTAAAGAAGCGGCTGTCGTAAAACAGGAGATATGGGAGGGAGAAAAAACGACAAGATCCGAAGAAATGACCAAAAAACACGAAATTTGATTTTATGATAATAGGAAAGTTTTGGAGGCCAAAATAAACGGAAAGTTCCATCTGATCATTTTTTTATCATTGCCTCTCGAGATAAAAAATAGAGGAATAACTGACACCATATATCAACACCTTGATAAATGCTTATCTTCAAATCAGAGAGCACCGAATTGCTCAATTATTTTTAATATTTTAATAATTTATTATTGTCTTGGTTGTCCTGCTAAACATTTTAATTCACGTTCTCAATTCCGTCGCACGCTTTTTCCAACACGCGACGACGTAAGGTATTTTTTGGCTCTATCACTTTGCGCTAACTGCTACTATTCAAGCATCGTAAACCCTTCTGAACACAGACAGTATGACCACAAACCGTCATGTCGTTCGGCAAATCACAGTACCAAAAACTCGAAGAATGGAATTTCAATACACGAATCATCATAATATGGAATAATAGAAGACTACAACTTATGAAGACTACTAAAATTTTTTACTAAATAAAAATTGTTATTCACGATGCACTACAAAATTTTCAAATATCACTTGAAAATGATGCAATGCATCGAAACGTCGTGAATAAAAGTTTTTATTTAATGAAAAATTGTAGTAGTCTTCATCTCTGTTATTGTGGAACAGTTCCATCACGTATCACCTGAATCTGTAATCCATAGAAAATGAAATTTTTTGAAAAATAGAAATTGACGTTTAAAGTTATCGGTTTGCCAAAAAGGCTCCCGCGGTCACTCCTGCGTTATTCTATCCAGCTGGAGGATGGATTTACCGATATAACAGCTGCTATCTTGAGATCCGAAGTAATGTCAGGTCCGTGGATTAAACGAAACGGGAGGTACCGACGAACCATGGTGTCGCCGTTAATGGTTTTCTTTATTTTGTTTTCGGAAAATCGACAAACCGAGGTGCACCAGGCACAGCTTTCATCATAAATGACCAATATTATATCTCATTCTCCCTCTCCGGATGTCTTAAACCCATCATTCCGGAAGTCCTGACATTTCGACGAGAGGTGGAAAGGAGGTGTCGGACGCGGAGGGGTGGTAGGAGGTGTGGGACGGGCGATCATGCGAGAGGGGACCCACGAGCGCCCCACGGGGGCGGGGGGAAGAGAAGAGCATTATCCCTCCCTCGATTGCCGAAATTTCGCCCTCCACGACGAGTCAGAGGACGGGGCGCGGATTGGAGTGAGAAAGGGGAGGGTTTTTCCCCCTTTGTTGCGCGTTTAGGGACGAAAGTGAGGTAAACCATGTGAACCGCTTCTTCAGAATCCACCCCATCGCTCCACGGGGAGGGATCTCAGCATGCGCAATTCCACTGCCCCCTGCCCCCGTCTCATTTCATCACCCTGCCCCACCCCACCCAACCGATCCCCTCTCCCACCAATCACATTGCACACCAAGAGTGCAGCCCCCCCACCCCACCTCCTTTGCATCCGCTTCCCATACACAGGCCCCTTAAAGTTAGCGGCAGCGTTAGGGGCGGTGGTGATTTGAATTCCCGAAATGCAAAAGCAGAGGAGGGAGGGATATGTTGCACCGAGGTTTTGGGAGCCCCAAAGAGAGTGTCTGGGGAGAGGGTGGCGGATGGGAAGGGGGCGAGGTGCGGGGTATCGGGGTGGGGGTAAGGAAGAAGAGGCAGGAGACCGCCTTGGTCGAAAGGGTGGGTAGAGGGTGGCGTGCAGTCCCCCCTCAGGGCACAATGGGACCAGCCCATTGTGGGAGTGAATTTGGATAAGGGGTGCGGAAGGAGGGGGCGCGATAGAGGGGGTGTTGTGTGAGGTCCCCAACCATCTACCCCCTTTTCGGAAGGAATACTGGGGTTGCGAGGGTGGGGAGGATGGAAGGGTTGGGACGGCAGGAGGGGGGGATGGAGGGGGTGCAAGTCGGCGTGAAATGCCTCCAATGATGCCTTCCCCCTTCCGCTCCATCCCACAACATCCCCCTCCACTGCCATTTTCCATCCGTCCACCCCCTCACACCCTTATTAAATAAAAAAAAATAAGTCCTGCTATGGATCCTGACTCACTCCTCCGCACACTACGGTGAACAGCAATGCCGCACTATTCCCTTCCCTCCCCCCACCCCTCCTCCCTCCTTTGCGCGGGCCTTTCATTCCTTTCTCCCCGTCGTCGCCCCAATTCCATTTTTCACGTCATCCCCCGCTATACCTCCCTCTCCCTAGCTCCTCTCACTTCCCCGGCGACTGCGAGCGAGTCGACCTCTCGTCCCGATGCCGTTAGACTACCTCCTACCCATTCCTTAGCCCAATGGCTTGCTAATTTCGGCTGGAATCAAATGGTATATATTCGCGGATTGACGGTGTGTGGTATATCTTTAGATGGAGCAGCGACGGGACGGACTGTGGGTTGTAATCGTGATTCTTAACTTTGACTATAATTTCGCATGGGAAATATCACCGCCAAAATGTCACGAGTCTTTGTTGATCACGTGCGTGATGATTTTCCTCTCATATATGTAACAATGAATCACTGATACGGTTTCCATTGAGCTAAATTGCTTGTTTCAGACAAAAATAGCATAGCACGAGTTTTCCGAAAGACTGTAACCAAAGCAATTCGTACTGAACCTGATTTGACCAATCTGATTGGAATTTTTTCTATGCAGTGCCGTGTCTAAATTGTCACGAGGAATTACGCGTGTGCAAATTATGTACACATTTGTATTATCACATATAGACACATCGAATATATGTCAGTTGGGTTCCTGTTTTTGATTGATGTACTATATGGTGACATAAGGTCTTCAATATACCTACTTACTGAGAGAAATCATGTGAATAATTCTAAAGAATTATATTTTATCAGGTACGCGTCTTTCAATAAAAAAATCTAACACAGGGACTTTCATGGTTTTTCCATTTAGAAGCGCTTAATTAATTTGCTTCTATACCTGTTATCATAAAAACCTCAGCAGTAATCCAATCCGATTGATCACAGTTCCAGTAGATATCGGCTTTAATAATCGAGTAGAATACCTAGAAAACCCATCCTTGTCGTGAAAGAATGAAATAAATGGAAAGCGTCAGTTGACTACAGTAGGAACTAATGTCTGAGCCCTTGAGCCCTGAGGAACGAGCACTCATATCCATTTTGCTGCTTTGTTCTCCATCCTCGCACTTTCCTCCCCGACTCCGTCACCCCTCTCCCTCCGCCGCCTCCCCATTATCCAGCCTCTCTCCTCACTCCCCCGTCTTTCCCTTTCCGTAACCCCCTCGCTTGCATCCACCCCATTTCCATGAGTCCGCCTTATTACTTCGCTTCGGCCGTTTGTCGCACCCCATGGCCTTCCCGTGCGAGCGCATGGCCACGAAGCCGCTGGGTGCCTCCTTTTTGGCTCTGTGCACGAGTCGGAAGGAAATATATCCCTCAATGGCTCCACCCTAATCCACACCCTCTCCCCACCTACCCCTCTGCCTTCTCCCATTCCTGCTGCTGTCATGTCCTATTGCGGTGGCAGGTTTAGTGGCGACTGGAATCGGCGACCTCCTCGCGGCGGTTAGAGTTCGTCGTCGCGTCTTAAGAAAAGAGTCGACCGAAGGTCGGAGGTCAACAAATGAGCACTAAAGGAAAACCTTGCACTGATTTCGAGGCAATGCAAATCAGATCTCACTTTAAGGATTTCAGCCACATTTTTTTCTATTTTTAATCTACCATTCTTACTTTATTTGGTGAAATGCTTGTTATGGCGTACAGTGTAGTGTCTAGAATTTGTGTATGCCTTTAGCTATTCATCTTCGCCTTTCGGGGTTTCAATGCCTCTCTTTGCTTTAAAATTGTGATAATAACTGTTGATGGAAATCTTAGGTTCACGCATAACCAGTTATGCCTTGTTTTTGATACTTGCGTGAGCATTCAAATGTTCTGTTGAAATTCATCAAAAAACATACACTTTCTTTCATATTTTTTATGGATCTCACCTCCCTAATTCTTTTTTTCTCATTTTTGTTTTTGGCAGTGGTCTTTCATTGACCCAAGTTACCGGAAGAAAACATTCTCATCCATATTCTCTGTAATTTCAAATGCGGTTTGACGATTAAAGTAAGACGTTTTCATTTTTTACTATAAGGTGTTTTAAAGTCGCCCATCTATGAATGTTTTCACTAAGTATGCAACAAATGTTCCAATTATAATAGTCTGCGACATGTTATTGAAAATGTTATTGTTCAGATAAAAAGAATTATTTTGAAACATTTTGTTTAAAAATTTGAATTTTGCTCATAATCTTATGGGTTCATTATTTATTTTTTCACTTAACACTATGTCCAACCTTCGCACACAGTTATTTCCTCACTGGAGGTATGGGGACAATGTAGTTTACTTTCCGAGTGGAAAAACTTCCACCTTTTTAAATACTCTTCTCTAGTTTTTTAATTAAATATTTGATCTTCATCATTATCCATCTGCACAAATAAATTTCTAATATTTTCATCACCAGCACATTTAAACTTCCAATCTTTTCTATTCTCCTCCATTGTCAACCGAAAAGCGAAATATAAGCTACGTGTAGATGTATGCATACATGAAGTGTACTTTCAATCTTGTATTTACGGCTGTTAATTTGAACTCATTCTACTAGAATGGAATATATGCCCTTTACCTAGGCTAATAAATATTTTCTCTTCTATACCAAACTACAAAATTACCCTAATTTGAAGTATTTCATCCATTCACAGTCTTTCCTTGCCTTTTTTGAATTTTCTTTAAAAGTTCTTTTTACCCTACCTATTCTAAATAGCTAAAGAGCGAGTAAAGTATCTCGTATTTCCGTTTACCCTTCTCTCTAATCAGCTTTTATTTTTATAGTCGTTTTCAATAATTAGCTGAGCTATTTTCTTGCACTCTACATACATTTCTACAACAATACTTTCTTAATGTCGGCGTTCGGGTCGTCCCTTCCCTTTTTTTTAGAAACACCCTTGTTAATAGCGTACATCTACAGTATTTCCACAAAACAAAGCCATTTGTACATAAATAAATACTCCAAAGTCAAGTGAATATTTTCACATTTCATTAATAATTATGCTTCCTTACTTCAAAATTACCCTTAGGACTGCAATGCATAATATATGTGTGTGCACGTATTCACGTAGATGCCCTTTCTCTTTATTCGGATTTTATCTCGTATAAAATCAAACTTGCATCCATAAATTAAAATTAGCATTTTTTTACTCCTAGCTAAGGCAGAAAGTGTAATCGGCAGAAGTCTTTTTGTGTAGGAAGGATTCTTAAGCCACTCGGGCAGAGGTACCTCGTTGCGGGAGGGGCAAGAGCCACCCGCCCTCATTCCGTCGGCCTCGCAACATGACGGGAAAGAAGAAAACCGTTCCCGATAAATTCTATTCCCATAGAATCCACTTATCTTCCTCCAACCCGAGAACCCTCTTCCCCCCATCCCCCTCCTCTCAACTCACCCGAAACCGCTCCCCCACCAGGGGACTACTTCCCCCACCCCAAGGGACTCTTTACGGAAACAATCGTCTGCAGGCCAGAGGGAGAAGACTCTTCTCATCCCCCCAGTCGCATCCCTCTCCTTCCCCCCTTCCATCCTCCCCTTCCTTTTCTCCCTCCTAGCGGCAGATAGGAGAAGCCACGCTCCGATGCTCTCCACAACGCTTCTCACATGCCAAACGGGTGCCTCCCACTCACTCACCCGCCCACCCACCAACCATTCTCCCTTGAGCCCAACCGCAAGACAACTCTCTACCTCTTTCAGATTCCATTGCTAACACATGAAGGAAGTACCCCAGGTTACGCGCAGGAAAATCTTTTATGCATATTCTATGCAGTAACTTCTCCCAACCTGAGGAATGTGGCTGAGGCTACCGAAATATCTTAAAAGTAATGTTTTTTTCTTTTATTACATTCCTTTTCTATGTGTGTACTTTTTATGCAATTGAACATTACTACAAAGAAAAAATGTTAAGTTTCTTGAATATTACGTATATATAGAAACATAATATTTAAGAAACTTAACATTTTTTCGTTGTAGTAATGTATATACACACATACATATATACACATAATACTCTCTCTCTATATATATATAAATAATACTCTCTATATATATTTTATATACCCATAATATTCTATATATATATATATATATATATATATATATATCGATGATGCGGAAGTACTCACGAGAGCAATATAACTTGTGGACGGCACAATAGAACAGAATAAAACAGATAACACGTAAAAGGACACTCACACTGTAGATGATTTAAGCTTTCGGCCTACTCGGAGGCCTTCTTCTGGTCAGACTCAAGTTATATATATATATATATATATATATATATATATATATATATGATAAATGGGGTAAGATAATAGTTGAACCAGGAAAAATCCAAGAGAGATGGAAGGAATATATAGAAACACTGTATGGTAAAGAACTTAGGCCGACAAGGTTAGACATAGAAAAGGAACATGAGGTAGAAGAAGATAGCTTAGGTCCAGGCATACTCGACGATGAAATAGAAAGGGCATTAAAGGAGATGAAAGCAAATAAGGCTGTGGGGGTGGACAATATTCCTGTAGAAATGTTGAAATGGTTAGGGAAAGGTGGGAAAAAGGCCATATATGGACTGATTCGTAGTATCTATGAGGAAGGAACCTGGCCGGAAGATTTTGTGAGATCGGTGTTAGTTCCTATTCCAAAAAAGGCAAAGGCTTCGTCATGTGAGGATTACAGAACAATAAGTTTGATATCCCACGCAGCTAAAGTTATTCTCAGGATCATCAACAAAAGGATAGAGAGTAAGGCAAATGATTACTTAGGGGATGATCAGTTTGGGTTCAGGAAAGGAAGAGGTACGCGTGATGCCATTGCAGTAATGAGATCACTAGTCGAGAGAAATATAGAATACAATCAGGACGTTTTTGCCTGTTTTGTAGATTTCGAAAAAGCGTTTGATAGAGTGAATTGGGAAAAATTAATGCGTGTATTGCAGAAAATAGGAATGGATTGGAGGGACAGGAGACTGATCCGCAACCTGTACATGTCTCAGACTGCTCAGGTGCGAGTGGGGAACGGAGAGTCCGGATGGGCAGTGTTAGGAAGAGGTGTAAGGCAGGGTTGCCCATTGTCACCGGTACTGTTCAACGTATATGTAGAGGAAATGATTAAAGAGGCATGGGAAGAACTGGAGGTAGGAATGAAAGTCGGAGGGGAATTCGTAAAATCGGTTAGGTTTGCTGATGACCAAGCATTAGTTGCTCAGTCAGCCAAGGGGTTGCAAGCATTGTTGAGTGAATTGGAGGTTCAGTGCGATAAATATGGGATGAGAATCAATATTAATAAAACAAAGGTTATGCGATTTTCTAGAAAGAAAAAGGCTAAGCTAAATATTAAAATAGGCGGGGAAAGAATAGAGCAGGGAGAGCAGTTTACATATCTCGGAAGTGTTTTGGACCAACACGGTCAAAGCGGTAGGGACGTAAGGAGAAGAATTGCGCTAGGCAAGGAGGCTTTCTCAAGGAGGAGGGAGTTGATGACGGGGACGTTGAGTAGGGATGTTAAGACAAGACTCGTAAAAACTCTGATATGGAGCGTAGCTATGTACGGCGCGGAAACGTGGTCGCTGAAGCAGGAGGATAGACGTAGATTGGAGGCTTTTGAAATGTGGGTGTGGAGAAGAATGGAGAAGGTGAAATGGACCGAAAGGAAAACAAATGAGGAAGTACTAGAAATGGTGGGGGAGGAGAGGGGTTTGTTGAGAGAAATCCTATGGAGGCAGGAAAAATGGATGAAAGGCGTATTGAGCGGTAGTGGAATGTTGAAGAGGGTAATAGAGGGGAGAATGTTGGGCAAGCGTGGTAAGGGTAGGAACAGGATAGGGATGTTGGACGGGATGAAGGGAGGAAAGAAGTACACCGAGATGAAGAGGGACCTGATATAGATTAGTTTGCTAGGTGGGGAGTTACAAAATGTTTATTTGATAGTTGTGTCCATCCAAAAACCTACCTTAACCGGTAGATTACCTAATAATAATAATATATATATATATATATATATATATATATATATATATTGTCAATAGAGATTTACATTATTATTTACGTCCGTGAGACTCACAATAGTGTTAAATATATAATATACATTCAAACACGAAAAACCGCCATGGGGCGAACAAATATTCATTCACATGGCACTTGGTTGCATAAACTCCCCGCAGATATCAGAATGAATTACGTTTCCTCGATAGCTCAACTTGTTAAAGGATCGATTCGGCAATTCAAAAGTACGGTGGTTCAAGTATTGGTCAAGGAAATATTTTTTCACTTGTAATTTTATATGTACATGCATGTATTTGTATGTGTAGGTATAATAAAATTAAAATAAAATAAACAATTACATTAAGCAAGAAGCATACACCAATATATATATATATATATATATAAACATATAAACATATACATATACCCACAAACTTACTAATAGTGAAATAGTTAAGTCCGTCCGTTCGATCAGACGTTCATGATGTGAATGTGAGAGGATCAATTTAGGGTGGGGAAGAAAACAAGAACAGGGATGACGGCGTGTCCCAGGAGCAATTAAATGGGTGTTATTGATTATAAGTGTACTCTTTTTACACCGGATGATTTACAACCTCTTTCTAGCCAAATATATGCCTGCTATCGAGTGAACACCTCGATGATGCTGATTCCGGGTGAATTTCTAGTACCATTATGGTAAAACGGGTATCGAAGGATTAATCGTGGGAAGCATTATGTTTAGGAATGGGGCTGAGGAACGCTGGAGATTTTTCCTGATAACGGTGGCTGTAAATTCACTAGTGTAAACATTGGGGCATCTCTGTTCTTTCAAACATGTTCGATTGATAACTCTAGAGCTTATATTAATCGTAATAATGGAATATTTTTGAAACAATGCCAAATATATTGGTCAATATTTCAGCTTTGAATTAAATATTTTATATGAAAAATTGCAATTATCAGCAGAACTAAAAAAATATGTGGGAAGGGTAATAAATATTAATTTCAGTTTGGTTTGTTAAAATTTCCATACATCCTTCTAACATTGACATTTATTGGAAATTACTACATTTAATTATTCGTAATGTAATGATTCTTAGGGTCAAACGTAGCACCTGGAATTGGTACCCTGCATATTCTCTCTTTACATTTTATGTAGGCTAATCTATTAACTTTTCATACTTTGCCGATTTCCCCCTCCTTCATTCTCATTGGTCAAATTGCATATCGGGGAATGTTTGTTCAGGAATATGACTTTCATCAATAGTTATACTTCGTAGTTTTCCTATTGCTTCCCACAACTGGAAATTCCCCTGAATGACGGTGTAACGTAATCAACCAATCAATAGTTTTCTGAGTAAATAAAAGCAATTAAATATAGTAGGTACGTATAAGCTGGTGTTCAATATGATGATGTATCCCGGTCCACTTTCAAAAAAGATTAGAGATAAGATTTAATCAAAAAAGATTAAAGAAGATACAGTCTCTGAAAAACAGTGGTGGTTAATTCTATTTTTACCATTACCTTCTTTGCACCGTATTTTATGTATCTGTTACGTCTGGGATGTCTTTTGCTGTCTTAACTCAGCTATTTTGTCATTAATTATCCAAATAGTATTTTTAACTTAAGTTACACGATGACTTCCTTTGGAGGATTTACAAAATTATATATATTTTTAAATAATTTACGAGGTTATGCTATACTTTTACATTTTTTTTATTATCGAGTCTTGTGGAAAAAATTCACCGTACCTTTTACCACGACCTAATGCCTAACAAGTAGTCATGAAGTCTCGTTAAATATATATTTCGGGGATTGTGGCCGAGAGTTCGTGCCATCCCAACTGCTCGTAGGTCTCCTTCCAGTTTGCGTTACTGTTGTTTTCGGCTGTTGCATAATTCAACTTTAACTTCTTAAAACTCCAATTTCATCCGTTTAATGTAATTTTCGCGGGCGTAAAACATTTTCGATTCGCTTAACCCATCCAACGTGGTGGTCCCGTCGCAACAAACCGTGAAATTCCATAAATATTCAATTCCGCTGCCGCGCCTCAAGCCCCTCCGAGGACCTCCGCCCCACGATGCCATCTCACCTCTCCTCCAATCCCTCCCTCCTCCCCTACAATCCTTCTCCCTCCGAATAACCAATCTCTTTTCTCTCCCAGCCGACAAACCTAATGCGATTTCCTCTCTCTCTCTCTCTCTCTATTTCTATCACTCGATTCCATCCCCACGTCGAGAATATGTGTACACATGTGTGTGTGCGTGCGTATCTGTGTTGTGCCCAGGTGTGTTTCCCGGGCACATTGTGTCCCATTCCCTTGTTTTCGCACGTTATTATTTCATGCAGTCGCCACACGCGTCAAATTGCATAACATACTGAATACTTGTGCGTGCTCACCAGTATCCCTCTACACTGTACAAATTGTAGTATTCACCATCATCAATTTATAATAAGTCTAAAATTTCACGTTGTCAGGCACAGGTGAAATAATGCCGATGTGACCTGTTTCATGGTCGAGGAAAGCAGCGGAAAAGAACAGTTCGCTTAGTCATCAAAGACAATCAAAAATTATATGAAATCGGGATTTACATAACAGGTTGCGCAAAGTGTGCTGATTATGGCCAGAAATTCTGACATTTTCTACTCCTCCAACCGACATTTTTGTTTAAAAAAACCATTCGTTGATAATCCACTGTAATTTTGTAGGAGGCACTCACTAAACGGTTGTGAATTTCTCCTTATTCATTTCAGCGAATGATATTTTGGACACCCACTCATCATGAATTGAATGTCAGAGAAATGAAACACTAGGAAATTAGAATGTGTAACTCAAATAAACAACGCTCAATTGTCAAGGAATGAACTAGGATTATTATTTAATTTTTGAGGTTTTCATTCAAGCGGAATAGTTTTGGTGAGATTTTAAAAATTTGCACAGTTTGAAACTTTGCGATGGTGATCAATTTAAGGAGATGATTACCTACATAGCCAAAATTGTAGCCTTTTGCAGATGGGAAATGGAACGGCGGGCATTCCTGAATCCCATGTTAATTAAAAGAGATTAAGAAAGTTCTGTTCATTTTCGATGTTTCTTCAGTAAGTCATCCCCAGATACTAAAAAAAATATTTCAAATTTGGTGACGAGTCTGTTCTATTTTTCTTGGGTCCTAATTCTTGGCCGTGCATCAAATACATATGCTAGAGGAATATATTGTTGTCGTATAATCATTTGGAAAAAGCGATTTTCACGCTTTTTAATTCATTTCTGTTATATTATTTGCAGTGATTTGTACCATTTTTTCCATTTGGTGTATCGATAACTTTATTTTGACTCAGTCTTCGCCTAATTTTCTCCGGTGCCGCTTCAATCTTCTGCCTCTAGCTCTCAGACATTTCTCATAGGCATTTATAAACTCTTAACTGACGCAAGGGAGATAAATTCTCTCGTTTTCCCTCCAATAATATTTGCCCACTCAATATAAGGCCCTATGTTTTGTCCTAGGGATTTACAACTTTGATACTCATGATTTTAATATTGGAGTAGTGGTTTCAATAGGTTTTAATGTAAATTAGAAAGATCTGATGTACAATTTTCGGTAGGCAGGTGGTCACTAACTGCGAGAGCAATAAGGCCTAAAACCGGAAATAGTCAATACAGAGTCAATGTCCATAGTCGAATTGTTTCAGAAAAGGGCAGAATAAAGCAGGAATCCTGACAACGGACAAGATTCCTGCTCTATTTATTTGTCGTATCCAGAAAGTTTAATGCCATGATTTTAGTCACCTGATCGAATATATATCTATTCGAGATTTTACGCTCTTTTGTTTTCCTAAGAACTTTATTAGAGCTTATGTGTTTGTAGAAATTTTATACTCCCCTTCCAGTCTATAGCATTTCTTTGATTAGTAACGAAGTAAATCTTTATTTTTAATGTTTAAAGTTCAGTGTTTTCAATTCAACGAAGATTCAACGAACTAAAAATAAAGATTTATTATGATGATCACTACGAATCATCAATTCACTATTTGAAAAGACCCCTCCTGCACCTTATGTGAATCTGGCACAGTGAATCGCAGCACACGTTGTAATAAATCTTTCTGTAAGAAAGATTTCTTCTCACAGACGCCGCTAGAAGGCAACACCTCACTGATTATGATCCGTCAAGCAGGTCGCGCCTGGGAAGACCAGTCTCATCTTTTTTTGTTCAGACTTTGAATTAAGTGGAAAAGCATATAGGTTTTTCGATTCTTAGCATCGAATTCCTCCGATTACATATAGAATTGTAAAAGGCAACAGTATAGTGTATTGTTTTTGATCAACTCACTTTTTGTGCAAGATCACACAAATATTTTGGACGGTATGACTAGAATGGGCAAATTATTCCCAAATATTTTCAAGAGTTTCTCCTTCCAATAAACGTCAGCTATCATATTTAGCCGGAACTTTCTTTCGGAACAAATGAAAATCTAATTCTAGAATTTATTATATAATTTCTATGAGAATAGTGATAATTGAAAAACTAGATGTCGCGTTCACTAGGACCCACCGATTAGACAAGTTTAATCTTTGAGTATCTCTCCCTTGCTTTGCTTAATATGAGAAAGAGGATGTTATTTGAAAATTTCAATTAAAATTAATGCATGCACTAAAGACATAGATAATTGAAAAATGGAATTTCGGAACTTTCTCACAAGAGGCGTATGCTGAAGTTCAATCAAAGGTAAGATCTATGAAAGAAAAATAATTAAATTCGTATGGTGTACCATATAAATGAAAGAAAGAAACGAAAACGCTTTCAACTATAATGGGAAAATAATAGGTAAAAGGAAATCCAGGAAGGTATAAACCCAATGACTACACACTGAGAAATGAGGGATGAGATTAAGACGAGCCATAAAGACGTAAGAAAAATTGCGCGGAGAAGAATGGTGATCGGCTGTCTAATAGCTTTTGAACTAAAAGCATAGCGACTACTGAAGGGATAAAATTATTACCCATTTCATTCAACTGTACTATTTTTGACCAAAATTCTCACAAGATGATCAAGAATATCGGAAGGTTGAAGAGAAAATGACATGAGTTTTAAAACATATTACTCTAATTAACTCCAACGAAGGAATACTATACCCAATCAAAATGAAAATGGAATTGAAAATGTATTTAAAGACCGAAAATATTTCATTTCCCAGCCTCAACGTGAGTGTGTAAATGTTGAGATGTGATTTTATCCGACACTTAAGAGCACACTTAAGTGGACCAATTGAAAGCCTCAGAAAGATCGATTCGGAAATCTCATCCTTTCCTGATCCCCATCTTCCACCCAGATTTCGCTCGTATTTTCATCTTCCAATTCCAGTCCATGGGGGAGGGAATAAGGGAAGGGGAGAGGCCCACGGGAAATACGCAATAATGATCTTTGCCTCCCGCTCCATTATCCGTTCTTTCTTTCGCCTCCCCTCTTCCCGTTCCACCCCCGCCCAGCCAGCACCCTCCCTCCACTCTCCCATCGCACCTGTACGATCCAGTCCCCCTCCTCCTAAGGCAGCCCTTAATTGTTATTCGCTCCCCCAACTACCCCGAGCGAGAGGGATCGGGGCTTCTGTTGATGAAGCGGCGGTGGTCTCCTTCCCACGATTATTTTCTAGTGGAATTTCTTTCTCCCTTTCCCAAAGGGACGGCAAAGCATTCTGGGAACGTACCTACCCCTGCGAAAGGGATCCCTTCT
The DNA here is from genome assembly GCA_037158775.1 of Hetaerina titia. Taxonomy (NCBI): domain Eukaryota; kingdom Metazoa; phylum Arthropoda; class Insecta; order Odonata; family Calopterygidae; genus Hetaerina; species Hetaerina titia. Next base: position 80,979,600 of record CM073775.1, on the reverse strand, counting down.
GATCTTTTTCAATTGCCATATTAAGATATATGGGACCTGAGAATTAATATAAAATTTTAGAAACATATTTTTAACTCAGAAAAAATCTCATTAAAAGTGTGTGCTCAGTAAGAGGATCGAAATGCAACGATCCAAGCTGTGATAACCCCATCTGTTGCGGCGATAACATTCTAATAAAATTATTCTAAAAAATAATTTCAACCAAATTCCGGATCAGGATTTAGTTCCTCGTGAACCACTGCTTAATCCCTCTTGAGTACTATATTTTGCAATAACACTCGTACCATTTCGGCTATTGGAGTTTTTCTCCTAATAAAAAGAGACGTTTCAGGCGTGATATGGTGGAATATCCTGATTAATTAAAAATTTGCGATTTTCCACAAAATAAAGTTTAATACGACCGGTTTCAATATAACTATATCATCAGGTAAAACCGACGATGAAACTCCTGTTGATAATGTAGTTACATTGAAACCGATCGCATTAAATTTTATTTTGTGAAAAATTGCAAATTTTTAATTAAATGTTTCTTTTAACCTATTAACCCATATAAGAGAAAAGACTGAGTGTAACGAAAGTCCTAATTGTAACGCTCAGCATTTATGTACTCTCCTATACTCTCGTTTTACACTCATCAACGCTGAATGTAACGAATGCCCCTCTGATATATCTGAAAAATTACCTCAATGATAACCGAATTGGGCGTAATTAGCTCAGTTAGAAATGCAACTGCCTCTGGATTAGCCAGATTTTACATGAAATTTCACCAATAAAAATATAATTTTGCATTAAAACCGATTCGGAACCGGTGGATATTGTAAATCTTTCGAACAATCCATATTTTAACGGAGTTTCACCGTAGACTACATTTAGCTACATTTTGTTCAGCTCAGGTGAAGGCAACAGAATTCTCATGATCGCAAACTGAAGAAGAATGTCTTGAAAATCCGACTGCATCTTGCATGCGATCAGAATGCACCGGTTCGATAAATTGGTACCTCCACGAGCACTATGTTTTCTCTTTCCCATCGTCCATTCCCCCACCTCCAACACGAATTCTTTCCCATCTCGTAACAGAGAGGCGGCCGGAACAAATTTTACTACCCTTTTCATCCTCTGCGCCTCACCCTACACAATTCCTCCCTACCCACCCCACGAATCTCCCCAATCCCGGTCCCACATTTGAATTTTTATGGGATTATTATCCTGCAAGGGTTTCTCCTTTAGGCGAGCGGGGAAGGGGAATGTGGGGGTGGTTGTGGGAGGAGGTCCCCGGTTGGAGAGAGCGGGGGAGGGCGGGGAGAGGAGGTCGGAGAAGGTGATTCAACCTCTTGAGCCTTCTCTTCCCGTTGGCCCGACACGAAATAAATGGGAAGGGAAATATTTTCGCGAATAAACACGTAAATCTGTTGGGAATCCTTTTCTTCTCTCTCTCTTTCCCCCTCCCCACGTCACCATACGGGCGCTCTCCCCTCCAGACGGGCGAGATTCGGAACAAAGGTGGTGGGCGGGGTGGTGGTGAGGGGGGTCGGAGTGGTGGGCTGAGGAGGGTGTTTGAGACGGGATTGGACGGGAGGGGGGTTGAGTGGGTGGGGGGAAATGAGGGAGGGACCCAGCTTATAGGTGGGCGGGGACAATTATAACACTCGGGCAATCCGACGGGAATAATTCATCCCCCCGCCCTTAATCCCACCCCACCCCCACCAACCCGTTTCCCGAAATCGGCGTATCCTCTTTCCTCCATCCCTCTCCTTTCCCTTGCTCCCGAGAAGCAAAGGAATCAATCTCCTTATCTCCCCCAAACCCTTCTCCCTCTCCTCCTGCATTCCTCCACCTCCCCCAGTAGCAGCAATCCCACGACCGCTTGCGGATATCTGACTGTTTTTTCGTCGCCTTTGAGCCTCGCGGGAGAGCCTGGGAAAAAAGGGGGAATACATGGGGGAAGGAGGGAAATCGAAAAAAAAGGTCTCTCTCTCCCCTTCAGGAAAGTGTGGGTTGTGGATAATGAGGGAAAGATTTTTGGGGAGAGAGGAATGGGGGAATGCTTGAAGGGGTTTTTCTTATCCTCGGAGGACTCGATGCCATCCTGTCCCCTTCCACTCCTTTTAAGGGCCGGTGGTTCGTAGGTGAGGGGGTTGGTTACCCTTTCCAAAGGGCGGTGGTTTTCTTATCCCATTTTCCTCACCTCCACTCACCCTCCAACACATCTTTAAAGGGGCGAAGGATTGTTTTTCTTACCGGGGCCGGAGGAGGGCGAAGGAGCGAGCCTAATGAACCCCATCGCGCCGCCCTCACCGCTGAAAACCTTTCGTTTGAACCAGAGTGTGGTTCCCTACGTGCCTTCGTCTCCAAGTCGTAATCTATTATTCTTATGAACCTCAGAGAGAACCTTTATTTTTACCTTATTGTTCTGGAAATAATGATAACATTATGAGTGCCTGGTCGTAGGAAGAATTTTTACAAACCGGATATCAATGTCCTCCGAACGTTTTGGTTAAGGATTGAGTGAAGTCGCATAAATAAATGCTAGTTAGAATTTAATGAACGGATTTTTACTTAGGGTTCTAAAACACGGCAATCTTTGGATCTCTTCCTCCACTGAGATGGTAATTAGTGCTATAATTATCCGATTTGTGATCTCCCAGGGTTTGGGTAAATGCTGTAATCCTATTTGTATCGTACACCAAAGAAGGAAATTTACAGAATTAACTGAGAGGGAGTGAAAGCGGGTGCTCCCTGGTGCTCAAAATATGTTCAGAAATATAATATAAGGAACTATTTACTGTTGTGAAATTCTTGCTGTTGGTACTCATCTACGCTTTAGCTGAACCCTGAAAAATAATACACAATGCCACATTCTTCTGAAATTCGATAATACTAAGCACCGTTTAGTAAAATGAATGGATGTTCATTAATGTAAGGGGAAAGAAATGTTCCCCCAATAACTTAATACGTATAAATAAAAGTTGTTAACAACTATTTGAAAGATTATTTCAGTTGAATATATCATATATCTCATGTCCTCCCTTCAACCCCGTTTTCTTTCTACATTCAAGTACTTTCCACGTACGATCCCAGTCTTCTATGACAGTTTTCACTATCCCATTTCCTCTCACAATCTCCTGCTTTCGTTTGTCCCACCTCCCTCAAATGTCTCTTAACATTCTTAGTTTTTCCCCTAAAACGCCTAGCACTTACTATATTTGCTTAATTTTCCTTGCGAATTTGCCTCATGCTTCGGAACAACCAAGGAAGGGGTATGCGCGAAATGAACTTGGGGAGCAATAGATTTCGTCGGTCCCTCCCCCAACCCACTTCCTCCATCTCCTCACACTGTTTTCTTCTTCTTCCTCCCCATCCCTTTTCTCTATTATTCCTCTCCCCGCCACTCACTGTCAATCCCTTCGTTCTCACCGCGGTCCCCCCATCGCTGCTGCAATTGGTTCCGCATTTGCCTCACTCACACACGCTCACCCCCTCTCCCCCACGGTCGCACTCGCCCCCTCTCCGACACAAAAACTGTATCACTGGGATTCTACCGCACCCTCAAACCCCCTAACCCCCTCCCCCATCTTCCTTCCCCTGACATTTTGCCCATTGCAACGTCCACTCGGGCGTCACTAAGGCCCCGCTCCATTGTCCGCGTAATCCTCCTCCACTCCTTTCTTCAGCCCAACTCATTTTTTTACTCGCACGCACATATCCTTCATACCCTGGCTCCCTCCCGTGTGGCCTCCCCCCCCATCCGTCCGCCCAATTCCCCCTTCTTCCCCCCTCCCCAGAACTCCGATCATTATCCCGCGTATCCGCCTTACAGGGACAGTGAGAAAAGGGCGGCGGGGGATCTGGCGGCGAGGAAGGGAATATAGTATTCGAGGAAGAACTTCTGAGGGTCCCACCCCCTCCACACCGCCCCCTATTATCCCACACCCCTTTCTTCCGGGGGTCTCAAACGTCGCCTCCTCCACCCTCTCCACTCGTCCCCTCCATCCGCTCCTCCATCCTACGTCATTGAACTCCATGAACATAACGCCCCCATCCTCTCCGAAAAAAGTGAAAGCAATGCGTTTTTGGCGAAATTGAAACTTCTATGTTCTCATTGTGGGCACACGATTTTTCCAATGCATGGGCCTATGTTTGATAAGGATATTTGTTGGAATCAATCCTTGCTTTGCCAATTTTCAATGACAATAATGGCACACAATTACTAGGAGCAGTTTCCTGTGAATTTCCTCAATCCCTCAATCCTTCTTGTCCTCGAAATTTCCTTCTTGAGATTTTTTTAAGTCTTCAAGTTTTTCTTCTCTCGCGTTCGATATTTGAGTATTTAATTACATGCTTGCATTTCGTCCTCAGATAATCTCTAAAATGAGTTTTAATCCCATGATTCTGAGTCAAAATATTTGGTCTAACGTATTATTGAAAGTTACATAAACTAAGCTATTCTTTTAACTATTTTTTCAAATAGGCACGTTCATTTATTCCTTGTATAAAGCCTTGTTGTAGTTATAGCAGTTATTAGGGGAGGCGATCGGCAGCAGATGTCATTTGCGCCATTAGAGATGGATGGGAATGGCATAAGGGTAGAGAGAAACCCGGGTTAGCATTAGCCCTACTTTTAACGAAAGGCACCAAGAAGTCCACACACAGTTCAACGTCTCATCCGATGAATAGCGTATGCAGTTGAAGTGCTCTCCACAAAGCACCTCAGTTGAGGATCGGGGTGCCACTGAAAAAAATCTACCACCTCCATGATTCGAACCCTCTGGGTGGGAAGCCAGCACAGTATAAAGTTATATTATAGAATGATAAAATCTCATATTTCCTTTTCACTGTCTTTTTCTTAACACTTGTAATATGCTAGGTTAAATACTTTCTTGCTTGTAGCTCTTAATACTTGCAATCTGCTATATGTTTATAAAACCATTCTAGTTTCCTTTTTGTCTAGTCATCATGACACTGAATTGATGAGGTTCCTCCTATTTTAAAAACTCTTTGCGATTATTAGATGTTTCTTCCGGGTGCATCTGACTTGTATTAGTTCAGTCATAGCTCGACCTAAATTCCCTTATCTTATGCCAAATTATATTTAGCTATTAGTTTTGTCATATGTTAGCAGGTTTTCTCGGATCAAGTCCTTTACAATTTGTTGTTATGTGGTCTACTTCATCAATTATAGGCACTCAATATTACATTCACTGCTTTAATACAAAACCTTTATTAGCAAACATGGATTACTTCTATTTAAATTATAGCTAATTGAGAAATTGTTACAAAAACCTTAAATATTTGAAGAAATAAATAGTTAACAGTCTCTTTTAAAAAAATAGGGGGTGAAATATTTAAAGATAGAAAAATTAGCGTAAAACTCACGAATGCTTCTGACCTGTAGGCTATCTTTCTTTAGCAGAAGACGGTGAAGTCCTTCATGCTGATAACAGCTTTTTATGCGGCCTTAATATCGAAGTCACAATGTGTGTGTTTCTGTTTATTAATTGTTTAATTTGCGGAATGTATTAATAAAAATTGTTTGAAAAAAATAGCATATGGGATTTTAAGCAAGGAGTCACAGCGGCTTTGTGTGGCCAGCGATATGAATAGGAAATTTGTGTACTAAACCTTTCTGCAGATTAGCATATAGCACTGTGGTGCTTAATTATGGCATTGACATAATGTAAGAAATATCTCAAAATATGCACCCCAGTAAACGGAAGGCTGTAAGTTCAGTTTAATGATGAAAGACTACACTACGCTTTGTGTATATTCTTTCAATTGGAAACTTGTGGAGACTTTATTTTCACGTTTCGCCGAGTTCGTTGGAAAGATCGCTCCAACGCTAAGTTATATATCCCCGTTCCCTGAGGCTCCTTGTTCCTGGACAATAAATTACGTTTCATTTTTATTCCCTTCCTTTTTCACCCCTCCCTATATTCTTGCTACGCTCCCCCGAACCATTCCACCTCCAACCCTCCTGCTCTTCCTAACACCCCAACGCCACACTCGCCCTATGTTCCGACCCCTCGGACCCTGAATGTACCTCGCCACACCCTTCGTCCCTTTCAACGGTCTCCTCCTCTCGCTCCACGCTGGCGGCGACCACCGTTAATATTTGTTCTAGGGTATCGTCCGAGAACTTAAAAAATGAGATGAAAAAAAAGGACCGCTGTTAGTCTGCGGCCTCCATTCAGGTTACAGTGTCGTTCTTCGTAATTTTAATGAAGCCTTTGGTTGCCCCGTACTCAGTTGGAGTATTAATCCATGACATATTGGGCACCGATAGGTTGATGCCCACCGAAATCTAGCATTATAATTTCATCTCAAGAGTGAATGATGGTATAAATGCACTTTACTTGCCAAGCTGCTCTTTTTAGCATCGTTGGACCTATGTAAATATTAGCAAGCTGCGTGTGCTTTTAAGTTCGATGAAACATCTGAAGATAGCGTTAGCAGACGTTCAATGCACAATGCAAGCTCGTGAACCAAACGAAATTTATTTCCACCTCCATATTGCAAATGGCTCTAATGAAAATATTCAGCCAGAGAAATGTTATTTACATAAAAAACCTAAAAATGCACGTAAGACAAATATACTCGTAGTCCTCAGTTCAAGCAAAAACCCTGACTACATATTCAGTGTAAAATGATACGAAAACATTTCAACACTTTTCGTTAAACCCTCAAAAGATGTTCATTTTACCTAACCTTGTAACTTCCCATGAAAACCTTTAATGTGATTTTTTCGATAAAGCTATAGCTAGCCGATGTGATGCATATTGCATATTTGTTTACTGTATCTTTATGAGTTACCCGAAAATTATGCTAATTGAAAGTAAATATTATATTGACGCAATAAGTATAATCGGTAGAAACATGGCCCCAAGAGATTAGTAGAGTGAGCCACTTTAAATATTAATGTACCCAAATTATAGTCTTTTCGTTCAATAATTGAGAAAGGTTAAATATTGAATGCAACAGTTATGTTCATATTTGTATGGTTTATACATTTTACATTTACATATACTACATTTTCAGTCATACAAAACTACGAGTAATGTAACTGTTAAAGAATATTTTTACGACATTAAGTGTTAATAGCATAGAACTAATAGCTATTGCAAGAGCAAGGCCTTTGATAAAGCGCCACAATCCAACGTTATTACAGAGTAACATAGCGCATACAACCAAATACTTCTATCATAACCATCTTTGCTTTATTTACACTTGTCAATCGTTTCATTTCTGAGTTCAGGGGTTCATACTCTCGTCCCAAATACGATTTATATACCCTTGATGCACAGCCCTTCTTTTCGCTTCCCCTAACTCTGCTGTCATTAAATTTTCGGTTATATTATCAATCGATGAAAGTTCTAGTGCATGATCTTTAAACTTAAATTTTATGGAAGTATGTTCTTTATTTTTTTTCTTTAATTAATTGCAAAGTTGATTTTCCTGTTCATTTCTGCTATTTTCGGAAGCATTAAGCTCCATAGAATGTATTTCCAGGGTGAGTTCAACGTATTTTTGCCAGTGAAAGGGACGTAAAATTTGTGACTTCGGTGAGAAACCGTGATATTTTATGAAAAACTTGTTTAGTGAACCAGTGATTTTATTAACTGCTCAACTCACTTCACCGTAAGTTTTATGAGTTCCGGACAGTACGAGTACGTGCCACGTATATTTTGATAAATATTTAGCCCTCCATGCGTGTTGTAACACGGTTATTCTAGTTTTTCCGACTTTTATTCATCACTTTGTGCTTATTTTTCTTCATTGGCATACCTCAGTATTGCTAAGAATTGGCTCACTCTTTCTCCAAATGGTTGATCATGCATTCAGGTTTCCAAGTGAGTGGGGATCGTAAAATTGATATCTGGGTCACACTAATGGCGTCATCTTGACAAGCGTTAGGGAAACTATCATTAAAATTCTCCATCGTCAACTTTTGCAAAGTGAAAACACCCTTAAATCATTAAGAAGTCTTGTCGATTCTCTCTCACTTGTACCCCTCAGTAGAACAGGGCCGAAAAAAGTGAACCCATTATTTATCACAGTACTCTCTGCGTCATCGTGGTATCTCCCCTTTAGCCCCTCTCTCCCTTCTGTCTCCTCTCTGTTGGGGGTATCGCGACTCCCACATCCCCCGCAGGGAGTCGCTTTTCCCCGCTTCCGGTCCCAGAGATATTCAATGGCGCGATAAACTCACCTTCGGCCGCCTCTACGCAACCGCCCTTCCTCCCTCCCCCAAAAATGTGGGCCCCCGCCTACTCAACACCAACCCCCTAGCGTGCGATCCCTGAGGGCCGCTTTGCCGCTTTTGAAATACGGGCCCTTCAGCCAGCCAAGCGTCCTTCCGCCGCTCAGCCGCCCTTATTCTCACCCCCTCCCTACCCTCACATCTTCCTCATATCACCCACCCTTTCACCGCCCCTGTCTCTGCCAACTGATGCAGTGTACTATCAGCATTATTAATGGTAAATCACTAAATATTTTCGATGAACTTACAGTTCATTCAATGTTTTAGTACTTGAATTAATTCATCTATGACCTGTTATATTTTTTCACATAATTATTTATTAGAGGATATTATTTTTCCACGTTTAAAAAGGAGACATTTTAAGAAGCTACCAGATGATATAATTTTTTCTTACATTATTTGCTACACTATGCCTTCATTTTCCTACATACATATATTCTCCTGTCATTTTATCTTTTCTTGAAATTGAGATTTTTGAATTGATAATCAAATTCAAGCCATATTTGTGGCAACACGTTAAATACCTAATATATTACTATAAATAGTATTTTAATTGCCTGAATTATATTTTAATTATGTTGATATTACTGTCATCATGTAAAATTATTTGCCACATTTGTTAAAACAAAAAGTCAGTAATGCTAAAATATTTATAATGTAATGTATAGAACAGCCTTATCTCAACGTTAAAATTTTTTTTCGCCAAGATGACCCTTGATTCATAACAAAACTAGATACAGTTTATTATTCAGAGGATATATCGTCTTATTATATGAGGGCTGTCAAGAAAGTAACCTACGTTTCGGCCTAAAGTGACGATGGGAAGGGCTAAAGCCGCCATCTTGGTATCTAAACGTCCCTAAACTCAGCACACATCCTGCTGTGGTAGCTTGCATACTGTGGTTTTTCTACTTTCCTCGATGTAAACTCTTAAAAAGTGCGCTGCAATAGCAAATTCTACGAGCTGTGAAGTGGGATGTGTGATTAGGTTTTACAGGGAAAATATCTCAAGTCAATTGAAATTTATAGGCAACTTTGTAAAGTGTACGGTGAGGGAACAATGAGTAAAGGTGGATTGAGGATTTGTCGTATCAGTTTAAAATTGACAACACTAATGTTAACGATAAGGACCGTAGTGGTCGGTCTAGTCTTGTGACAGATGAACTAACGGATGGCCAGTTCTTGGACACCATGAACGTTCATCCGTTCACTGTTAAACTAACAACATCACTGGCGCACAACACTGTTAATCAGTCGATCTAGAGTACAAATTTCCTGATGAAAGTCAGCAGTTCTGAAGTTACTTGCCGTTAAAAACTCTATGACTAAACGAATTTAACATTTGGCGGCATTTGCAAATGTATTGTTCATTTTGACTCGGTACTGTAAACAAACGACAAGCGCTGCCCATTTGTGTGTGTGTCAATACAGCAACCATTCACCCCCCCCCACTACTTCATTCGCTACAGGTAAACGAATGGTACTTTCTGGACAGCCCTCGTAGCTGGATGTTTTCTTTCATAATACTATATCCAGATCTTCCTCTTGAGATAATTATTAGGAACTTGAAGGAGAAAATGAGAAGCAATTAGACAGTTAAGCTTATTAAACTATTGATGATGAGTTCTTAGTTTATGCGCTGTATTTTTATCAATAATAATCTACATTTATGGAATTTTGATTTTAAAAGAGTATTATGATGTTTTGGAATTGGTCTAATTGCTTAAGTTTACCTGTCCCATTTGGTCTTCCTGCCTCAATCTCCGTACTAACTACATTTAGTCTATTGGATTATTACTTCACCGGATACAATTTTTCCTGTATACTGCCACATGATGGAAAGAAAGATTTAGAAAGATTACTTGACTTTAACAGTTTAATCTAACAATAAATGTTGACTAACAATTAATAACAAAATTACGGGGTTATCAAGAGCCAAAATTGCATTTTTTCTCTATAATGTTAAAATTGAAATGCCTTTATTTTTTATAATATTTAATCATATCATCAGCTCAGTAGATGTACACGAATATGAAAAAAGAATTTTTTACACGACTTCAGTCTCATACCAAATATTTTAGCCTTCCATAGCAACTACAAGCGTTGAAATCTCCAATAAAAATGAAGCTTTGCATTAGTTTTCCCTTTCATGGCAATGTGGTATATGCCTTTAGATTGAGATAAATATTACATATTTAGAGTCATTTAAGGGTTTTAGTTTGCATATAAATAAATAAAAAACTAGGACGAAAAGATATTATGAATAGGAGATTTCAACGCCTGGATTGATTAATGTTGGAATAGGAAAATCGAATAAAATTGTCGAAATGGTAGACCTTCCCCGTCTACTCACAAGTAATGGTAATAGATTTTAAGGACCAATTCACTGTCTACCTCTACTGTCTCTACACGGTGATAATTGTGTTATATAACAGATAAAATACCCTTTTGTATTAATTCAGTTCATTAGGAGATAATATTTTGAATTTAAAGATATCACTAAAATTGATAAACTTACAAAAATGTATTTTGAAGACAATATTCAATTCCAATAATACAGAATAATGGGTAGTTTTTATAGACCATGTCGTTTAATAATGTATAATACGCTCATTTATAAAAAAGTATCTATATTTAATTTTTTTAATAGTTAGGGTTTCATTCTTGGGGATTGTGATGATTTTTTGTGTCGCGATTCAAGGTAGACATTTATATGTTAAAAGATTTTGTTGAGCATTATAATGAGGTAAGGAGGGATGGTGTCAAACCGTAATGGTCATTTTCTATTGAAGAATATTCCAACCAAAATAATAAACCTCGGCGATAAACCAGATCTTCGTAACGTGAAGAAATATCATCTATATTTTTGTGTGATGAAATTTTGTGATAAGTACCAAAGAAAGAAAAATAACATTAATTTATTATTAATAAAACTAATTTTTGCAAGTTGACAATTTTCCAGGCGGTAGCGTATATTCAATTTATATTCATACGTCCATGAAATTGTCTCAAAAATCTTTTACGTATTTTTTTAAATGTTTTAACTGTTTTGGCAAGGTTTTAATAGTTATTTAGATAGACCATTCTAATGGACGATTTTTTGTTGAGAAATGAAATTTAAAAAATATTATTCCTTTCAGTCCAGAGTTTCACCTTATATTGGTGGCCACCTCACCCCATGGCATTCGGTTTTCACATGCCCTTCCTTCGTTCACTTCAGACGTTTTACCCTTGCGTGGAAAATTTCACAATGGGAATCCAACTCTCCTTATTTTTAAAGGTTTCCAGCCCCATTTTTTAACATTTCTATCAAAATATCCTATGCTTTTACAAAATATACCTGGCCTTTCCTTTGTACCTTGTTCAGTTTTTTAATATCTCCTTCTTCATGCTGGACTTATATTAGCGACTATGAAAGTGAGTCTGCCTTCTTTTACTTGCAGATTAAATTTCTTGCATGGTCGGAGGGAAGAATAACGACCGACTAATTTAAAATAAATGAAACCTGAAAATTTGCGTTTGAAGTAGAATCGCCGGAAATGGTTCTAAATCAACATCAAGTTTCATGGATTGTTCTATAAAGAGATTTAAACCTGGATATTGTTATCCAATATTACGTCATTTAATCATTTTTTTGAGTAGGCATTATGTTATGTTATCACATTATGTTCATAACTCCCATTTGAAAATTACTTCTTTGTTTTTCACAATAAATGATGATACCTGATAAAAGTTCCACAAAATATAAATCTAAGTGACTTTAAACATATATAGTTTTATGAATAATACAATTTTGTTGCCATTTTCGACCTCAAATTCTCGCTAGCCTACATTAAATAAGTACATAATTAATTTGAAAAAAATATCTTTTCATGCATAAACACAATATGGCTTCCGCCAATAACGTTTTTCTTGATATTATTAATATTATTTCCGGCTTGTTGCCAATACATCAACATTTTACAGCATAGTCACTGCTAAAGTTAGAGGAAAGTGTATACCTTACCCGATGATTTTGGTTTAAATTCCCCTCGTTGATAAATATTGTGTTGCTACATGAGGATTATTTTTAATCTCGTGTAATGATGCGGAATTTTGTCACAATCGTGGAAATATAAAATTACAAATATTTGATTTTTAATGTAATATTTTACATACGGTGGTTTTGAATGCAGTGTACATTTTTACGGTTCCATTATCTGACATGGAACTGCGTGATATTGTGTTTGATCTGCGTGGCGATTGTATTATGAAAAAGTATGTTTATAAGTAAATTAAATATGGATTTTCAGAAGAGACACCCTAATCCCTATCGAGGGAGATACCCCACGTGGTACGACCGGGGGTGAGTGATGAACACTTTGCAATAGTATCCATTTGCATCGCGATGCGTGGGCACTTTTGCCTGCTCACGGTTGCGTCCCTTCCTTCCTTCCCCCTCGGTGCAACATATCGCCCGCCCTAAGTTCTCCACCCCATCATAAGCCCTTTTGAGGCTGGAGTGGAATGAGGGGTGACGATAACGATATGGGGTCATAGGGAGGGGAGGGGTTAAGGGTTCGGGCGTGCCCCCCACGATCCCTGTTCCCAGTGCACGCAATCTTAGGCCCGGAAACGATGAGAGAGAGTGAGAGGGGGAAGAGGGCGCCTTGACACATCATATCCGCGCGCGGGTCATCGTCCACGCGCCGTTGACGCATGAGCCCCTGCTGCACGACTCCTTAATTCAACGCTCCCCTTTCATATTTTCGCTTATCTCCTGTATCTATCTATCCTCAGCTGATTTGGTGCCCATAATCTGTTGACACTTCTATAAGTATTCGGCTTGCAATTCATGATATATCGATCGCTGTTGACTCAAATTATTTCTTGAATTTGAAATGGAAGGTCACATTTACAATTTACATAGAAAACTTTTCGTGTTTGTGGGAGAAATGAAGAAGGAATATTTGCAAGGCGAAAAATATGTAATTCTTCATATGTGTAGGAAAAAATGGTCGTTAGATACCGTGCATATGTAAAAATCTTGAATAAATTGCTCATGTTAGCGCATTTTATACAGCCGGCACTTTAAGTTCAGAACCCTTCGATTTCAGAACGATTCGATTAATAAATACCGACTTTTAAAGTCAGTGTTTATTTTTAATTTAGTAATTTTATATTATTAAATTTAGTCAATTATAACATTAGCATTATCTATCTGTAGAATTTTGCAGGTTTTTTCACACTTCCCTTCATGTTTGGGTGTTTTTCCTGCAGTGAGTTTTTTCGTCAAAGATAAAAGTCTTTACTTACGTTTTTCCCCCAAGATACGTCATTCCTTACGTTTTCCCACAATTTTTCATATCTTTCAACACTCTTTGCACTCATGCATATTCATTATAAATATATTGCCATTATCTAGCTGCTTTTTTACCTTATTTGCTGTCAAATGTTATCATATTTTCATTGAATGTGTTTGACGATGGGTTAGATAGGAAAGATACTGCCACAGTCTCCATATCGCTCGAAAAATAATTATTATTAACATTTTAACTCCGTTAATAAACTTTGCGTTTAGTTCTATAACTTTCAAATTGTCAGTAAGTGAGATTCACACCTTATTATAATGATTTCTAATGCTTTCATATAGCTTCATGTATAATGATTTCATGTTTAGTTATTTTTAGTCTTTTACCCTATTCTCCTTTATACTAATTTGAAGCATTTATGGCCACGATAGTCTGCGAAAGACCATAATTGATGAAAATATAATATGGAAGAATTACAAATGAAGGCTAGGGCTGAATTACAATAAGTATATGATGGATGATATCCATAAGAGGGACTGTGAAGGAATGAAGACCCTGGTCGGGAATTAGTATATGGGAGAGCCACTGCTTATCAATACGTTTTCAATTTGATAACCCGTGATGATGAATATCATGGACATACAGTATTTCGGTTTTCTGTCTTAATTTTTTATGGAATTATGGCTATGGAATGTTTTTTTATGATTGTTTATGAATTTTAGTTGGTGTTAGCCGTCATATTAATGCTTTTTTTCATACGGGGGCTTTAAAAATCGAGGTGAAATAGTGTGCCTCGAGTTCATTGTTTGCTAACTCGCATTTCTATTCATATGCATTCGTACCATGTGGATTCAAGTTTTGTTAATAGATGTAAACTAATCTTAACTGGAACACATAGTTCGTTCATATTTTATTTATCAATCTCCATACCCTCATGTGACTTCTCAAAGTGAACACTGTTCCCTGCACCTCCTCACAGCTTCCCCTTATCTCGCTTCTTCTAGTTCCTCAGGCGGTCAACAGTGACCGATCCTTTGGTCTTCTGTCAGCAGCTGAGTTGGCGACATGATATTTAAATAATTTACTGATTTTTTTTGGCTGGCCATCAAAGACCCATCCCCTTGGCCCTCCATCTCCCACAAAAACACTCGCTCTCGATAGTCTCGCGAATTCCTGCATCATTTTAATCAGCCCATGATGCATGCTGAGGCAAAAACTTAAGCGTAATAAAAAGTTTGCTGAAGTACAGAAATTGTTTCAGAACATTCCTTTTATTTGGTTAGTGTTCAAAGCTTGGATTTTAGAAAGAATTACATTTGCATTCAGTATTTCAACTTTAAAATAACATCCGACAGGTATTACACATATTTTTACCATCAATTAATCATTATCGTTTTTCAAACGACTTCAAATGATGAAAACCACCAAGAAGTGGCAAGGAGGACTTGTTTTCTTAATATTAGTTTTAAATATGCAAGTACAAATGGAGACAGTATATTCATGAATGATAAATTTATTCCTTTTAATGTCTTATATTTGATTTATCTTGGATACGTAGCAAGTACAGCTTTATGCTATAGGGTACAGGGCAAGTACAGCGTACAGAGTACAGGGCAAAGCTAATGACCAGAGGTCCTGGAAATATAACTAGTTTCATTACTTCCTCAGTTCTCTATACCTTCCGACAGTGTTCCTGGCGTTCAGTAATGGATATATTTCCTTATTTCTCCTTATATTGTTTAATATACTCCCTCTAATTATACTTTTTGTATTCAAGCATCTCTCTCCATCGCCTCATCATATATTTTTGAATTTTATCATCTTTCTTCACTCCCAAAATGCATCAAATCTCACTGTTATTCCAGGAACAAATATCATTTAGACAACTGAAACTTTTTAGGTCACCAAATGTTGCACAACAGCATTGACCACTTGAGTCACAGAGTACCCCGTATTGTCCTCCCATAGATATCAACTACCCAGTACTCTCCCCTCCCTCCCCCCCAGATAACGCAATCCCTCTCCCCCACATCGGAGCCGCCCTTCTAGTCTTCCTGTATGCATCATGCGCACGAGCATCCGCAGACAGTTTTGAAATCCTTGTTACGTCTCCGGGGAGACGTCAATGGATGACCCCACCCACCCCTTGCTTTTGTTATGACGCCGATCGCTTTGTGATGGCGTGGCTTCGTGTCATCATCCTCTCACACACCCACACGCACATACACGCGCCGCCGCCCCCATGTCGTCAGGGGGCGGTGGAGGGGATCCGTCGCAGATGAGGGTGGGGGCGTCGTGGGGTTGAGGGGTCGAAGGGGGTGGGGGATGATTCGCGTTCCCCCGTTTTGCCAGTCGGCGGAGCGTTAGAGCTTTTGAAAGATCCTGCCCTTGGATATCCTCCCCAGCAGGAGGGAACACTTGAACCGAATGAATCGATATCACACCACTTCATTAGTTAGGTAACAGAAGGGAACATTCAGCTTTGCTCTTTTCTCTGTGTTTAACAATTATTGAGGAAAGGATTGAAACGAATTTTTAACCAAAATTTATTTTACCATCTTTATGAGGGCCGTTGGAAGGAGCGAGTTTGGTTAGATTGTGCAAATTAATAGTACACAAGGGGTATCAAAATAGTTTACGTTTCTACAGGATAGAATTAATTGCAGTCAATTAGTTTCGCTAAACTATAGCATCATCTGGATTGCCAGGCTAATAAGCCAAATTCTTTAAAATCTCTCCGGATCAGTTATAAATGACTTTTCGAAATATTATTCCCACGTAACTGTGAGTGAGCTATTCTATCCTATGCATTTAAGTTGTTTATTATCTCGGTGGCTCTTATGACAGTAGGCATATGAATTCAACATAAAATGCGTGAAAAATCATGGAAATGGAGAACGCATCAAAAAGGTATCGCCGGAATATTATATATATTAAAAAATGTTGAAATCCGAGGGAGGACATGGAAAATTGCTATGATTTCCAAATTTAAAAATCTTTCTTTTACTTTTTATATCTCTCAAACAGATGGAGTAATGTATATATATATATATATATATATATATATATATATATATCGATGATGCGGAAGTACTCACGAGAGCAATATAACTTTTGGACGGCACAATAGAACACAGAATAAAACAGATAACACGTAAAAGGACACTCACACTGTAGATGATTTAAGCTTTCGGCCTACTCCGAGGCCTTCTTCAGGTCAGAGTCTGATCCGTGTTATCTGTTTTATTCTGTGTTCTATTGTGCCGTCCAAAAGTTATATATATATATATATATATACATTACATTATACAATGATAGGTTTTTTGATAGAATATAATTTCATAGGAAAAAGTGCTCATATTAATTCAAGGTGCCTCAAAAATTATTCTTAAACAATATAGTGGGACACTCGTTTCCTTCTACACGAATAAATATATTAAAAATAAATTTTAAAAATAAGGTGGTAAATATGCTATAATTTACATTAACGAAATGTGAAAAATTAAGTTTCCAACAGCGTATCCACACCGTGCATAACACCCAAGCTTATGGTAAGCTTTCACGAGCCTGTTCATGCCAAGCATACCATAGAGGTAATGGATTAGACAACAATAGATTATCCATTAAAGCATCCGTTGCGATGCTTAACTAAAACAATTTGTTCATCGGAGATGCACTTACATGTAATTCGGATTCCCAGAGAAGCTTCTCCTCATTTCTTTTGATTTTCTCAAATCTGGAGAGTTCATAGAAGGGACCGATGCGCGCAAACTGATAAAGAGGAAACCTCTCGTGCCGTTCGTTTGATAAAAAGTCATCCCATTCGATTAACTTCCTATTACTTGACGTCGCAGCAGTGCATTGGGGGAAAGAGGGGAAGGCGGGTAGATCGGAGGGTGCCGCCGGCAAAAATCATCATGGAAGAAGTCTCATGTAAATTTTCCCGCTCGGTCAACGGCTGAGTGTGCGTGATGAAATGAAAAAGGGAGAAAACATTCATTCATTCGTCAACAACAATTACGTGCGTGTCACCCGAGATGGGATTGCCATCACAAACATATAGCCTGAATCGCGAATGCATTAGTTCCTCCTTTTTATAACACAAATTTTTTTATCCTTTTTTGTTCTCCTCTCTCTCTCGCTCTGCCTCTTCGACCGTCCTGTCAGTGTGTCCACGTGGCCTCTGCGCGTGCGCACTTGTACAGGCTCCCGATCCCCAAATATAAGTATTCATGCGCGGAGCATCGTTTGAGCCGATGACGTTTCAACAATAACTGCACTTAAAAAAAGGCAACAGACCCCGTCTCGCTCACACCCTCTCCCCCCCCCCCCCCCGGTAATGACCGCACGACGGCCATTTGCATATCTCCCTCGTCGCAGACCTTCCTCCTCCTCTTGTTGCCCGAATAACACTACTCTCCCCCTCCACCGCCGTACTCCCGACCTCCTCCCACCCTTCCCCCATATTTGTCCCAAACTCGGGGGTGAGGGGGGAAAGGGGTGAGTGTGATACCCTCTTACCGCCACCCATCTTTCTCCACCAGCCATCTCCCCTACCCCCCCGCTTCTCCTCCAACCCCGGGCTCGCATATGCGAATGATTGATAGGGTGTTCATCCACGCTCCGGCGATCTGTGTGGAGTGTGGGTGCGGGGGGAGGGGGTTCGGTGGATCACCCTGTGGGGGGGAGGGTTAAGGGGTGGAATTGGGGAGCACGGGAAGAGGGAGGGGATGAAATCGCTATCAAATGGCCATCCTCTCGACGGATGCCATTGTTGGCCATTCCCTCCGCGTACTAGCGCCCCTCCCCACGCCTTTCTCCCCTCCGCTCCGACCCCGAAAATGGGTGGCTCGATGCTCATTTCACCTTCTCTCCCGCCCATACCCTCACAAATCACTTCATTTTACTTTCCCCCCCTTTCCTCCAACAATATCCTCACCTCCCCGCTCACTCATAGTTCCACACCGTTCCCACGCCCCCTTTGCCACTTGTTTGACTTTGATTTGTTTCACCCTGTGCACTATTCCCTTTAGTGTGAACCTTCCCACTGGTTGGATCTCGCTGTAAAAGTACGTAAATGGAATAAAGATTGTGATATGTGAACTGGAGTCATCGACATGATCATGGATGTCAAGTTCAAGGCCGCTGAGGTAAAGATGAGAATCCAGTCTGACGGATTATATTATGACGCTCATTTGCGGTGATCAACGTGCTGACCACAGGACTCATTAAACTTGGGAAGTCCTTAGTTCAATCGTTAAATTATTACGGGGAAATTTACCAATAATTATGAATTAATTGCGGCAAAGTCGTGAAAAATTCATAATGGATTATATGTAATTATGTGCTGTTCAAAAACTGTGGCAGTATGGTATTTAACATTTGGTGATCTAGAAGTAAATGACGCAAATTTCGATAAAATCTTTCCCAAGACAAAAAAATGAGCAAGAAGAGTGACGAACCCAATCAAAGGAGAAATGTTCCGAGTAGAAGAGTATTATTCGTTCGCGAATGAAATAATTTAGTCATCAGTGGTAAAAATGTATATTTGATTCCAGATATGCAAATGGAGTTCAGGTACTTTTACTATAATACGGGTTCTAGATATTGTTACAGGGTTCGTCCGGAAAATAAGTGTAATAAGCTCATTGTCTTTTTTGACAAAAGGGGAGTCGTCCACTACGAATTTGTGCCTGAACGACAAACTGTAAATGCTGCATTTTACGTCCAAGTGCTCGACAGGCTTCCAAAACGAGTCGCCCGCGTCCGGCCAGCGATCAAAAACATCTGGCGGCTGCTTCACGACAATGCGCCGTCTCACATCGCGCTTGTCGTGTCGGACTTCTTGGCCAAACACGGCGTGGCAACGCTGCCACACCCGCCCTACAGCCCGGACTTGGCACCACCGGACTTCTTTCTGTTCCCAAAGATAAAGAGGAGTTTGAAAGGAACGCGATACGGGACTTTGGACGCCGTCAAAGAGGCCGTGACGACGTGTCTTCGAGAGGTTACCGATGATGCCTTCGCGGGAGCGTTCCAGGAAGGGAACGCCGCTGGAACAAGTGTATCGACTCACAAGGGTCCTATTTTGAGGAATATTAGCTTAAGATATGTAAAAGTGTAATAAATTTTTTCTCCTGAGCTCAGTACACTTATTTTCCGGACGAACCCTGTATATCTACATCAACGTAAAACACTGCAAGCTTCCGAAAGGACGTGTAATGGGAGTGTTTGGACATCAGCCTTTCGTGTATATATATTCACGAATGGATAAATATCACCATAGATTTGCACAAATATTCGTACTCAAACACATCAAAGCCTATCTAAATCACAAAATAATAGGATTATTGAAGTAAAATGTTTATTTTGGTTTTTGAATTAAGAAAAGAGGAATGATCACACATGGTTGTGCTATGCGCCGAGTGAAGTAAGAAAGAGCATTTTTGTACGTCAATGATTTTGCCTTTCTAATTTTGTCTGTTAGTATCAGTAGTAATCAGCTAATGCTATTCCGAGCGTAATATAATCTCGAGGTGTCACTGCCAAAATCGGTTGTTCCGTAACTCTCTAATAGACTCATTATCAGTCTCACGTAGGGTCTTGTGAATTAAGAGAATTCAACCTTAATTCCTGCAGCCTACTCGCCATGCCAACTCCCTGCTCGTTTACCGTAATTTACAACAATTTGAGAGGATTCTCTCGCAACGTTTTTCGGTCCCTAATTGGCATTTTCTTCCATTAATTCTAAGTACTTGTCGATCTAAAGCGAAGTAACGCCTCTCCTTTTCTTTCACATTACAGTTTCCTACATCGCATCTAGTGACACCTAATTATCAGTTTCTTTAATGTTGATCCAATTACGTTTCTAATGTGTGGGCCCGAGTAAAGATTTCATGTCAGTGCAACTCTAAGTATTTCACTTACTATATAGTTTGATCCTAACTATTTTATATTTTTATGCGTCTATTTTTCATAAATGTACATTATTTTATGTTTATATCTATTTCCCATGTCTTAGTCCGTTTTCTAGTCTAAATCGCTAAAGAGCATTACACATCTCCTGTGTCCTAGTATCTCTGTAAATACATTTTCCCTCTACCAATAACATAATGTTGCCTCTTAGCGCGGGAATTGAAGCCTTTAATACACACGCATATGAAGAGGAGTGGGGTATTTATGGCAGGTCTGAAGTTACACCTGCATTTACCGAACCCAAGAATGCTTTATATTTACGGTTAGATAGCTTCTATAATCGGCTAAAGTTAACAGTTCCTGATCCATTTTGTCACAATGTACAGGCTTCCTTGAGGGTAAGTATTTTATAAGATGTGAAGACATTTTCCTTAGTAGAGGACACAAAAGAATACTAAATAAATGAAACAAATACTTGTCTATTCGCCTGTAAATGAAGTACGTTGGTCATTTTATTTTTGATTCAGATATTCACAGTGAAAGCATTTGAGCAGGTGATATATATTTTTTAAATGAAAACTTTATGCTTAGTGTACAATCTTCAGCCCAAGTAAAAGAACACGACAGATATAAGAACTCCACACCGCATTCTTTATTTTTCTGATCTCCCTGCCATAGCCGCCAATTGTTCTGACCGGTGTGTTTTCGTTAATTCGGAAAAACCATTCATTAAAATGACGTAGAACGGACGTCAAAACTTTCTTAAGAGAGAGAGAGAGAAATAAAATAAGGGGAAGCTGCCATTCTTTCCCCTCCACCCTCCCTGGAGCCAGATTCTTTTGATCAGAGCACAGAAATACGATTGTCCTTAGTGCGCGCATTGTCCGTTATTTTTTTTAAGGAGTCATTCTGAGGGATTCATTTTACTGCCGCAAAAGGCTGCGTCGCCATCGGTGAGGGAACTCGTAAATTGACGAAACGCCGTGTGGTCCTTCTATTATAGTTGTTTTATTTTTATTTTGGACCGCGCTAAGGAACGGACTTCCTCTCTTCGCAGGGATCTTGGGGAGGAGTGACATTAATGAAAAAGAATCGCGAGAAGAAAATAAATCCGCACGTATTCGCCTATTTGGGTCTCGGAAGAGAACTAAGGAGAGTCCTTTGGTCGAGAGAAGGAAGGAGGGAAGCAAGAAGGCGAGGAGACAGTCCCCCTTCTCCATTCACCCTGCCCCCTCTCCTTGGTCGACACAAAGCGATTCCGTTCTTTTCCTCCCCCTCACTCCCCTCCCACCATTTCCCCCTCCTCCTCCGCAACTTCCTTGGACTTCCGCTTCCTTAGCAAGGAGAGTACGCCCACCAACCAACCAACCTTTCCCCCTCCCTAACCCACCCCATTCACGCATCACCTCTTCGCATCCGCAGCAGCAGTAGCGGGCCGCACTGCACACACCCACACTCGCGCAAGCACATGAGTATGTACGCCGATGGAGCACTCCTCCACTGCCTCGACCCCCGTTCCGACCCTCCTCTCCCTTTGCCCTCCCCTCCCCCTTTCCTAAACGCCACACGAAATGACGGAGACAGGGAAGCGGGCCTCGCGCACCACAATGCACCTCGCTCAACCGCCATGGTTCCGTCGCTAATGTCCCGTGGTGCCTTTTGTCCCCTTTCGCGAGCTATTGTGCGTGCGCCTCTTACTTACTTAGTCGGGGACGATGAGGGAGCGGGGTGGCCGAGAGATTTCTTCCGCGCCCGCCGCGAAAACCCCGCACCCCCGGCCCGAGCCTCCCCCCTCCCCATCCCTATCCCCTACCATCCCGGTGCTTTAATTCTCCGTCCAACGAACCGCACCCGTCCCCCATTAGTCCGATTCTTTTCCTCACAAGTCATGACTTTCATCCCTCCAACACCACCAACCCCCCTATCCTCCCGCCCTCCTTCGCCGCCGTCCTCTCTCACTGTTCGCTTCTCTCGCCGTGTTTACTCTCATCATTAACGCCAAAATACAACTTCTCACACCAACTACAGATCCGCGTGTTTCTTTAAATGGATGTTAGAATCTTGTTTTTCTCGAGTGATTTATCGTGTGAGCTTGCTTGCATGTTGTGTTCAGACAGAGTCCAAGTGCAGTGAAATGGAGGTATGTTACTGATTGAACATGAGGGAGGAAGTATTTTTATCAAATAACTTGACAATGGGGGAATAAACTATAGCGCGATATATATACCATTGTCAAAAATTAAATAATCGTGCCGTAAATATTTGACTGGCTATCTCACCTTAATTTTTATCCACTTTTCTGTTCTTTCACTTCTGTACGAAAAATTTTTACTGTCAAACACAGATATGCTTCACTTTATAGATTAGCTCATATTTCCAAATGCTCTTTATTTCATTACGGGCCATACTACCTCAATACTATTGCTGGAATTGCTTCATTTACTTTAATAATATCACAAGAACAAAACACCTTGAAAAGCAAGAATCGATTTACATCGAAAGGATGTTTTCTTTCTGCATTTCGAAAGCTCCAACCCAATGAAAATGTGGAGATTTCACGTATTAAAAAAATATTAACTTGAACAAAATTTGAAAGAGAAAATATGCTTGAGTCGGATTTGATTTGAAATAGCTACGGAAAAATATAGAGTATATTATATTTCTGCACCGTTTCATACCCTAGAAAATAATCGATAGCATCATATCTTGACGTTATTTTAGGCCACATTCTTTCGTTATAGAGTCTCTACTCTCCGGCCCATTTCTAAGGTAAAGCATAGCACAAATAAAGAAGAGAACTTATTTGATTCCATCGAAATATATTTTCTACCTAACACTGTAACTAAAATGAATACCACCACCATATCACATTTAATGCATTAAATTTCGTTTCCAGCGCAGCTACTTTAATTGTTCTTGCCCATGTCTGCGACCGTTAGCAGCTACCTTTGAAGAAAGATTTTGTTTTCCCAGCGTATGTTTATAGTAAATTCTTCCCGGGATTTCCACTGGGTTAAGTTCTGGGACGAATCCACCCGATAGGTTCAAACATCCACTTCCTTGTCTATCTACTCGCTCACATCCGTCTATTCGCCCCGACCTCCCAACTTGGAGAGTATCCTCGTCCATCATTATCGGCCATTGCCATACCATCGTCACATCCGTTTTTCCCTCCGGTTTCCGCTCATTTCCGCCAGGGAGCAGTGCACACCGCTCGCCTCTTCCTTCCGCCCTCTTAACCTCGTCCCATCATCCTTCCTTCCCGCAATCTCACCCCCGTACTCCCTCTTCCGACGCCAACGCCCCGCAGCGAGCGCCTCTTTTTTTTCCCGATTAACGACCATTAACAGCCGTCTAAATCCCCTTCCTCCCCCCTCCCTCTCAGTGTATTCCCGGCGGTCTCGTTTGTACACGACCATATTTCGATGAAGCAGGAGATCACTCAAAGGATCACAATTCGATGATTAACCGCGCGAACGGACCAACTATTCTGCTGGCTATAGTCGTAATTCTACATTCCAGTATGCAGGTTGGAACGGGGGGTGATGGAAAGAGCGTTTGCATGGGTCATGTATGCTTCACTCGTCCCCTCATAAACGCGAAAGTTTTAGATCAAAGTATCTTGGTGAATATCAAATTTTATAGCGGATCCAATGACGCATAATATTTAATTAATTTCCCAGTTTAGTGTTTGGTTTGAAATTTTTAATAATGGCGAAACGATATTTTCATAATTCTTCATGGTTAGGATACACGCATACTTTTTATTTTTATTGTTTTTCTTTCTGTCTTTGTACGTGGATTACCAGATGAATTTTTAATGTTTTGTGGGATATATTTAATCGATAATTATTTTATCTTCTAAGATCAGTTCTTTTGGCAGAATTTTTACGTATGTTTTTCATGCTTTCACGTGGTACTGTAATAATTTTTTATGATCGCGAATCAGCGGAGGCAATCGTGTTGGCATCCAATGCAGTCAGTCATACTATATTAACTTTTTTTCAATTCATTTTAACGTGTGGCAAATTGCTAATTCGTCAATTTTTTCGGTAGTGTTAATTTCGCTACTTGTTATTAGCCAATATAAAAGTTTAATTTTGCCGTTGCCATTCCCTTACCCTCATGGCAGTTGTCTTACCGAAAACATCAAATTACGGATCACGGAGATTTAAAAGTTTGTACACAGTTATACCCTAGCTGATTCCAATCTTATTCAGTTTTACATGCACCATTATTTCGTCTTGTGTATCTTTAACTGAATTTTCCTTCTGGATCCTTTCGTTCTATTCCCACTCTTTATAGAGGTCATCCTCACCTGAGTTCTTGTATTTTCGTCTTTATTCTGTGAACTCTTTTATTTATCGTCGTTCATGCGTTCTTTGTTTTAGCTCTCTTGATTATGAGTCGCTCTTCTCCTCTGCCTTACAATTCCATTGCAATCATTGTATCTTTCTTTGGTGCCATTTTTCAGTTTTACAATGTTATCTTTTTCTCTTCAAAGATTGACATCAACCGTCGTGGGTAACTTTTTCTCCTCTATGATTTTTGTGTGCCATCAAGGTCCATGCCCTTAATTTTATTAGCTATCCGAGACATTGAGTTGGGTGAACAAAATCTTCACCCTTGCTTCACTTGACTCCAGAATCGGTGTTTAATAGGGTACGGTCGATTTGATACTTGGAATTGTCTCCCGATATTTTCCAAACTGATCTCATAGAACTAAGTCGCTAAAAGATTGTTTTTTGGCTTTCCCATTTCATTTCCTTTACAGAATTCGTCTCCATTTGGAATTTCGTCTCTTCAGCCCAAGATACCGTACCCCATTCCTCTACTTTTTCAACCACCGCGTTTCAGACATTCGCCGCGATTGATTCCCCTTACCCATCGCCGCGATGAGGGTTTTTTGTTTATACACGAGGAACTATATTTACGATTTCTTGCTTCTTTTTGTGAACGTCGGCTTATGGCACTATCGACGTCACTGGGCTCTCCCTACAGGGTGATCCCTAAGTTTCTGTCTTTATTCTGCCAACACTACCGCACATTTTTTCTTCATTCTTTCCTTGAGTAAGAACTATTGCTCTCTTGTTCGTCTCATGAGTATGCCATTCTGAATTCGGCACACCACAATTCATCATACGCACCCCATTTTATTTTTATTCCGATAACTCATAGGATGTATCATTCTAACATGACCATATCTATTCCCGCATTGTTTAGTGGTTATTCTAACTCCAAATTTACGTACTGATTATCTATTCATTTTGAAAGATATTTATGCCGCAATATTTTTCTCAGGGAGATTTGAATGGAGGATCCTTTGTCTCCAAGATTTTCCCGGAAGACATTCCATTGCGTCATTTGTTAAATGTTTACACTGATTCTAATGTGATTGGTATTTTTTCGTTTCATCCCCTAGTATGTGATTACATCTACTTTACTCTAGTCAGCAACTATTTTGGTTAACACCGGTCTGATGTTTCACCTACTTCATCCTTACTGTGTATAAGAAAAACTTTCTTTCACTGTTTATGCTTGCGCAAGCAGGTTGTCCCAGCAATTATTTTATTATTATTTTACTACATAAAATTAGTAAAACACTATGGTAATAGATACAGCAGTTTTGACTTGTCAGTCGGCTACCAATGATGATACCCCTACATGTATTTTTGTCCGTCGTGTAATGCCTCCATTTCTTTTAATATGTAAAATCACATTTTAACCTAACTGCTCCGTAACACAACACGATGATAACTTTTTCAGCCGAAATTTATGTAATGCAACAGAGAAATTTTGAAGTAAAAACATGTTTCAAACTTATCATTAAATTTCTCCGTGAAGTCAACTATAATTACCCATTTAATCAAGAATCATTAGTATGGTTGTACTCCAAGCTACCTCTGACCATTACCACACGCAAAGCTGTATTCCATTAAGTCTAGTGACCATATTAATCAACATTCAATTTTTATTGAATAAACATCCAAGCGCAATTTTAACGATTTGATCCTTATTTAAATATTAATACATAATTTTGGTGAGTCGAGACTTTTTCTGTCTTAAAATTTGTTGTCTCCGTTGTAACTTTATGGAGTTTGCATTACACATTGAAATGAAATGATTTACTTTGTAATTCCATACATTTTATTTAAAAAACACGACCCAGGTTTCGACGTTGAACGTCATCATCAGACTTGATGATGACGAAACCTGGGTCGTGTTTTATAAATAAAGTGTGTGAAATTACAATGTAAATTATTTCTTTCAATATTTTTCTGCCTTAATACATTGTGTGTTTATATTTACAGATCATTTAAAATGATCGTTAATGCCATAATCATAATACAATTGCAGTACATGAGCGTCGTGAGTACCTCTAATGAATATATTCTTATTTTTATATACTCGCCGCAAAAGGGTATTATCATCCAACCTCCCCTATGGAGAAGGTTTGGTGAGAACACTCTTATATTGGATACCAGCTAGAAAAAAGGCGTGACTCATAGGACGTATAATTATTCTCAAAGAAATATAGACTCATTTGACGAGTTGCAAAAAAATGCATTGTCAAATGGGGAATGAATGTCGCTTCTCGATGATTGGGCAAAAATAGATATTTTATAGAAGTAAATATGGAAAAAGGTCAACTAATTGATGGGAAGGAAATTAAACGAATAAATGCTAAGCGTGGTGGGAGAGAGAGAAGGATGTTGAGAGAAATTCGATGAAAGTAGAAAGAGTGAATGCAAATGATGTTGAGGGGCACTGTGGAGATTGTGATTAATGGTAGAATGCTGGATGAGTGAGCCAGAGAGAGGAAAAGAACAGAACAAAACAAAAGGGAGTATCTAAGCCAGGTTCAAATTTGTTTATGTAGTACGCGGCGTTAGTTTATTTAGTGTCATGATCGGCGAGCCTTAGAAATTTAACAGTTTTCAGTCTCTTTGTTCATCAAAAACATACGTTGACCGATAAACTGCTGGTAATAAACCTTAGCGGCTCCAGTTTGTTGATTCGTTCCTGATAATACGGTTGCTCAAATTCTGCAAAATAAGCATTTGTTTCCGCATTCATCTCGGTTGTATACAATCTCCTTCCCGCCAGCCATTTACTCACCTTTGAGAGGAGGGAGTAAATAGGGGTTAAAAGGGGGATGGAGGACGAGTTGGAATCGCTACACCTTCAATCGCGAAAATTCTGCAGAGGATTCAGCTGGAGTCTTGCTTGTTTTTGGTCAAATGCAAGCCATTGCAGCATCCATCTTGCAAATAGGTTTCTCATGTCAAAATGTTGATACAAAAGAATGCACTCGAGATGCATATGCCAATAAAAATCTCACATATGTAGACTGTTTTATCATCCATCAACATATCATGGATTTTATCAATGATTTCTGTATTAGATACTTCAAATGGGCGTCCAGAATACTCAGCGTCACTTGAGCTCATATGGTCATTCCGAAATTTAATTGAAGGCGCTGATTAAACATAATGTCTATAAAGTTTTTCTTTAGTTCCTGAAGTGATTCAACTGTCATAAAATAATGTTTTATCAACTCATAAAATCCTCATTTATCCAATTTTTGGAATTCAATCGGTTTGCTCGAACGAAAATAATGCTAAATACAGAGTAATTAAACGACCTGAATGAAATTGCGTGTGTACTACTAAAAGTGATGCAGCTAACTGAAGATAACTGCGGTACAAACCAGTGGTCACATCTCTCATACTTTTCGCGAAATTTCCTCATTTACCTCCTATAATACGTCAGTAGTAGCTTTGAGATCTCTTTGCCCTGCAAATAATACCTTCACCTTGCGAGTTGGTTAAACCTCGCACAAACCTGAATCCTGATTTACCTTTTTATCTTATATTGTTTCCTTGGTAGCCCGTAAGTATATGCTACACATTATTAAAACACACATTAGCCAGATGCCCTAGCAACATCAAATTGCAGTACAATTCTAAACGTCAATTAACGTCTTTATTAATGGAAATGTTTTTAAGGTTTCAGGCTCTCCACTACTGGAAACCTGTTTTAGTATAATACATTTTAGCGTTCAAGTATAAAACGTGTACTTATTCAGTGAATTGAAGGTTTGACAGAGTCGGGATATTTCATGAAATTAAATTCTTCAACGCGAAATGTTACGTTAAGTTTTTAGGTAATGAAATTTAGTATCACTGACACAGTTAAACACATGAACAATCAAATGAAACATTTAAAACGTCTACGAAATTGTAGGTGAAATAAGCGGAAAAGCTTTTTCAATATTTAATTACCTTGTAACAAACTCATTCCATTTGGTGAATTACAAATAGTAAGCGACAGTATTACAAATGGTTTTTAGCTTTGGTGGAGGGAGTAAGTTAGAGATTAGTGTTACACAAGAAAAAATGGATAGCCCTATCAAGCCAGAACTAGTGTGATAACAGCATTCTCAACGCAACCCACCTCGGTCCTTATTAGAAAAATCGTCCCGAGGTATGTAGTGGGATCTTCCGCGAAGGAGCATTGGCAAAAACACTGCACGGAGTCCGCAAGTCGATCATGAGCCATTTATTTACCAGGCAGGGCACGGAAAGAGGGGAATGGGGGTATGTGGGAGTATGGGAGGTGTTTGGTGTCCAAGGGTGAGAGAGAAGGGAGGGTGGGCGGACCCTGGTGACAAGGGTCACGTCCTCGCGTCTCCTCATGCCCTCCCAACCCCTCCCCGGGCACCCTGCCGCCCTCTTGACCCCCTCGCCGCCGCGTCCCCCGTCACATGACATAACGCCCCCTCGCCCTCCCACCCTCCCGCCTCTTCCCGGCCGGTCAGAAAAGCGCGCGCCCAGCCAAGCGGCAGTTCTCGCTCCTCCGACACGACTGCCTCCTCGCCCGCACTCCTCCACCCCCGCGCTCCCTCCCCTATCGCCTCCGCTGACCGTAGTCCCTCGACGTTGCTGCTGCTTCTGGGGACTCAAAGGGCAGGAGCGGAAGGCAAGCCATCAGCGACGACACTGGAGTGTGTTTCTGTGTGCGGGGGGAGGAGGGAGTCGCGCGGGGTGGAGGTGTGTACGTGCCGGGAAGTAGGTTGGGTGGCGGTTAGGGCGGGTTCGTCCTCCCGCCCTTCCCCCACATACAAACATGGGTACATACGCGGACCATCCCTTAATCTTTTTTTTTTAATTGAGCCCTCGAAGGGAAACGTGAGCAAGCGAGGGGGAGGGGTTGGGTGGGCGGGGAAGTGTGGGAGGAGGAGGAGAGATGGAAAGTGTCCCTCTCTGCGGACTTCTCAGAGGCAACGGGAATATGAATAACGACTCCCGGGAGGAAAAAATAGAGGTGGCGGAGAAAGGTGGGAGGAGCAGGATGAGCCGGAGGATTTATTAATTTTTTGGACTGGTCCCCGTATTCATTCGTCCTCTCCTCTCTTTCCTCCCCACACCCCTTCCCTCTTGCACGCTGTTGTGTTTTTTTGTTATTTTATTCTCAGTTTCGCGAGGATTACATTTCTCCTTCTGTCCTCCTCTCCCCACCCCATTGTATTCAGCTCGCCAATAAAAGATATAAAATTTAAAAAAATATTACATACGTACATTCTCACGTTAATTTGTCGTGCGAATTCAACATTTTCAACTATTTCTCTCCCTCTTTCGTCTCTATATTATTATTTCTCTCTTTATCTCTCTTTCTTTTTCCGGATCTCACAATTTTGTACAGGGAAACGAACTTTTACGGGCGACTATTGTTTTGAGTGTTTCATGTTGATGCTATAACTCCAGAAAAGCTTCAGGTGCATAGAGTATGATCTATCAGAATAATCTATGTTGAAAATTAATTAAGATAATTTGACTTGAATTATGGATGAACTCAGCGTCGCTTAAAATATTAAGGAAACACGGGCCGCATATTTATCTGTGTATGTATTTTAGTCAAAACATCATGATACGTAATGTCATCACAGCAACCGTATATGCGTCTTTTTCTGTAGATACCTTGGTCATGTGAGGAAGGATTAAGAAGAAATTAAACGGCTTGTTAGAAGGTAGAAGAATTGTTATTTGTGTTACAGATTGGATGCTGTACAAACAGCGAAACATAAAATAACGCTGAATTAAAGCTCTGAAATTCATATAAGCGCGAGGTGGAAAATAAGGTCAAAGAAATGTCGACGAGCTTTATATTCACAGAAATATATATTCGGAATTTTACCGAAATACGTAGCAGCGTCGAAAAATGAAAAACCTAAGACTTACGTCCTTTTGCTGTGTAAACGTATACATTTTGATTCAGAATATACATAGATCAAACATGTCTTCATTGCATATGTAAAAAGTCATCTGACGTATTAATATTCATTCTGTTATTTTAAAAATTTAAAGCAATTGGTCACCGAGGGGTCCGGGTTCGAATCTCAGTCAAGGTGAATCATTCTTACGCTTTGAATCTTGTTGCATTGTAATACACATTAGTGAATGACTTCGTTATTTACCGTGGAGGCATCTGCCATAGTTCATTGCAATTATAGGGATGTTCATTTTTCCTGAAGATCCGTTACAAATGCGTCCAGCTTATTTAAAAAAATAAACATTAGGGAAATTCACCGGAATATCCTACCCAGTCATACTCTTTTGTGTAAAATTGATCCTCGAGAGTGCGTTCTCATTGGAAAATTTAGTTCTAAAGAAGAAAGTTAGTTGACACGAATGATTTTTTTGCTTTCGCGATGAATTAATACGAATAACGGTTATGTCTTATCTATACGGTTCATGTATCCAGTTCCATTTTGTTGCAAAATGGCATTTATTATTGCTCTAGGTCAATTTTTATGGGAATATTTTAGGGTTAAAACGTTTTGGATGTTTGAAACTATAATATACAGATATATACGCTATAAAATATGCTAATTACAGAAATATATAAATTTTATTAAAATTGTAGTTAAATGGAATAAATTTTACTCGCAGATTAGTTTGATATTATTTGAGTGTTACCAGCCGCTCGCGTGCTCCATTTATTGTTTTTAGGTTCACCTAATATAAAAATATAATGAGAACAGATATTCATAAGGAAAACACATGTAAATACAGCTAGCGTCTTAGATACATTGAGTATATTGATTAACATTTTTAGTTTTCCTAATGGATCTTTTTACAAACTACTTTTTGCAGATAAGTCCAGGTCTTCGTAATAGTCATTATATGTTGAACAAATTATGTTAAGTAATATCTTTTTCTAGTAATTAATTGTTACATTGAGAAGTTAAAAAAGATCTTGTGGGTCTTCACTTAATACTGACGATCAGTATGTTATTTTTACTTAACAGTTCACAATTTGCTGCTATATGTACACGATTACTACTAGTTGTTTACTATTTACGATAGGTTTTAGATTGAAGTACGTAGACTAATCATCGCGATATTTGTTATCTTTATCTAACAAGCATTTCATTGCAACAATTCTAGAGCGTAAAAATCTTAAGGTGAGTTATTTTTACGTTCTGAAATTTTGCAATGAAAAATGCATGTTAGCGGATGACTCCGTTAAAAGTTACTGTTGCGGCATCCCCCGCAGTTTCTTGAAATTTACCTAACAAAGGAACCTGAAAATCTTTGCTGTAATAAACTGTTCTTCAATTCCGTGTACTTATTACTTCTGTCCAAAAATCTCATCCTTTGCCTCCCCCTATATAATCTGCCTCCACTGTGCGTCTTAAATAAATCTTAATGATCATATTTCCATGCCGTGCAAAACCACGATCCATATCAAAGTTTTGACAAGCCAATTTCTAACATCCTTACTCAAAGTTCCTGTCGTCGATACCTTCCTCCTTGTGAAAGCTTTTTTGCCTGATGTAATTATTTGCTTTATTTCCCTACTACTATGACCATTTTGTCCAAAACGCTTCCGTGATAGGCAGATCCGAGATCTTTCCTGACAAATTCTATCCACCTGCTCCAGGCTTTGCCCTCCTATTTTAATGTTTAAGTTAGCCTTCTTCTTTCTCAAAAAACTCTGAAACCTTTATCACATAACCTTTGTTTTATTTGTATTTATTTTCATCTTGTACCTATTGCCTTGACCTTCCAATTCAGGAGAGTTTGCAACCTCTTTATTGACTGACAAATTGAGTTTAGTCCTAGGCAAACCTAACTGGTTTAACAATACCTTACAGACTTTCATTCATATCTACAGTTCTTCCCATGTCTCTTCTATCATTTCTTCCACACGTACGTTCAACAGCAATGGTGATAATGAACAACCCTGTTTTACTTTTCTTCCTGATATTATCCATCCGCACTCTTCATCCATCAGCCGCATCTGAGCAGTCTGAGACGCGTAAGTTGCGAATGCTTCTATTTCCCTCAATATATTCATTGATTCAATGACATCACGCGTGTCTCCCCTTCCTGAAACCAAACTAATCAACCCCAAGTATTCATTTACCCAGCTTTCGATTCTCTAGTTGATTATTCTGAGATCCACTTCAGTTGTGTGCGAAATCAAACTTATTGTTTTCTGTTCCTTGCATATTTCTGCCTTATCCATTTTTGGGTAAGGATCTAAGACCGATCTCCCGGCCAAAATCCTCCCACATAAATGTTACGAATAAGTCCATTAAAACCACATTTTTGAAAAACTTTTAGCAATTCCGTTGGTATGTTGTCCTCACGGCCTTATTTGATTTCATTTCCCATAATACTCTTCTTGCCTCACCATTGAGTATCCTTAAACATAAATTATCCTCATCGCAGCATAATGTTCTCTTTCTATATCTAACCTTGCTGACCTAGTATACATTATTTACCATAGAGTTCTTCTGTATATTCCTTCCACCTCCCTTGGATCTCGGATCTTTTCTGGTTCAACTAATGCTTTTTCTGACTTATCTTTGATTATAATCAAGCGCTGAAAATAATTATTTTCAGCGCTTTCCTTTTACTACCTGACATAGCTTTCAATTTCCTGTGTTTACTAAACTACTTCCTGTATCCGCTAAATTTACTCTTCGTCTGTCAACTTTCCACATCATGACACTGTGTCTTCCATCCTGGTTCTCCCACCCTATTTGTTTCGCGCCTCAGGTTATTATTGAACTCTTAAACTCCCTTCTACCTAATTCGAAGTTTACATTTCATTTTCTCTTCTATATTTATAATAATCTCGTCTGCAATCCATGGTTTCCTTGTGCTTTCCTCTTTTATTCTTCCTGTAGTTTTGTTTTGTTGTCTTCAATATACCTTTTGGATATGTTCCTATTTTTCCTCTATAGTGCTCTGCTCTCTTTTTTCGCTCATGATCTTCCTCGAAAGCCTTATGATGCACCTTCCTTGTTGATCCAATCAAAGCTTCTACGCTCAATTTCCTTAACCGTCCATCCTGTTTTGCCGCATATAATTGGGCGCTAATCTTCATAATTACAAATTCATGCTCCTCATCCTCTCCCGGGTAAGTATGCAAGTAAATCACGCTGTTCCTTAATATTTGCCTATCCAAAATGTAGTCTAATTGATATGTTCTTGAATTTCAGTGCAATTTTTATGTCTTTTGTAGTATATAAACCAATCTCCCACAAATCTTTATTGTTTTCTCCCCGCTTTGGTTCCTTGTTCCAAAACCGTAGTCACCTACCATGCTACCTCTTCATTCATCTACCGTCGCGTTCCATGCTTCCATAACTTACTAATGTCTCCTCCTAGGAGCACTCGCAGTTATATCCTATTATTGATCATCCACCCTATCGACTTCTTGCTCCCTATGAATGCCTGGTGGCATGTATACCTGAACAATGACCAAGTTGGGTGTTTTCACTTTTACTTCTACTAATAATATTCTATCAGTCGCTTGCTCCGTATTTACAATACTTCTACCTACTTTTTTCAACATTATAGCCACTTATTGCTCGCTCTCTTACTCTCCGTTGTATGTTACTCTACAACTATCCCTCCAGTAATCCTCACTATTCTTCTATCTCACCTCGCACAACCCTAAAACGTCATTTCCTCTCTTCAACTTTCACTTTATATTCTCTAACTTTTTCTACTCTCAACATCGCCCTAAAATTACAGGTCCCTTTTCTAATTATTTTGGTTCTCTTCTGTGCAGCTGCAGTTACTTTTGCTTTGCAAGGATTTTCGTGAGATGTCGACAGCCTTACTTTCTCTGCTGCCGGGCACGACGCACTGTTTATCGGGCCGAGTCCCACAATTGCCTGTAATCATTCTAATAATCCCCTCCATTGTAGGTTTGTGGGATGATAATTTAGGTGTTTCCCCTTTGCTTTCCCCTATAGATTGACACCATCACTCAATAGCCGCTCCACTGGGGTCAAGTGTCTTTGCAGCCCCCTCACTGAGGAAAAGAAGCTGCCCAGAATACCATTTGTCTAGCTCCTACCCTTCAACCTATGGGGGACCCTACCACGAGCAAATATCATTGCTCCCGCCAGGACAGCTCTATAAGTCATCGGAACACATAAGTCACTAAACCATGTCAATGCGATAGCCCATGGGGAGAGAAATTAATGATATCGCCTTAAAAAATAGAAAGAGAGATCGTCAAATACTGAGCATTGATTTTTTCAACTGTAAAAAACGGTGTGAAGAATGGGGTTTGGAATTAAATGCCAAACATTTTACAGGTATGCACTTCTTAAAAAAATGTGCAGTCTGTACCAACTTACACACTCGGTGGTGCTTGGGTAAACGGTATGGATCATACAAAATACTTAAGCAACACCATTTAATCGGATCTTACATGAAGAAAACCTGCTCTATCTGCAAGGTCTACTAAATAAGATGGCATGAATCAAAGATATAGTGGCAAATGTTTCTATGAAAAAGGAATAGACACGTGTTATTTTTCTTTAGTAATACCCCACATAGAGTATGCCGTGAGAATATGGGATCCATGTAAAAGATAAGTGCACAATTGAACAAGTTTCAGGGAACGGGCTGACCGATTCGTGAATAATTCGGACGAAAGAACACAAGGTGTCACACATTCAAAACAAGTTCTGGGATAAAATATTTGGATATGCGAAGACTCGGAGATAGATTAAGTCAATTGTAAAAACTCAAATCGTGTGGTTTTGCATTGGAAATTGAAACTTTTACATTGGAGGAATATATACTTCAGCCCGCAATTAGATCACCTGGACAAAATGAGAGAGAAAGTCGATGTTTTAAGGCTTAAATTTTAAGATAGATAGATTTAACTTAACTTTTAAGGTAAGTATTTGAGGCTTAACATTTAAGAGAGATAAATAACTGAATGGATTAATGACAACATTCCTTTTCCTAGCCCATTACTAGCGAAAACAGCACAATGGGGAAATAGTAAGACAGAAACGCGTAAGCACTGGCAAAAATTGGTGAGAGCATACGAGTATCATTCCCCCTCAACTCACGTAATGACTGGTGTTCTAAACCCCCTGTGACGCTTTCTTGGCTCAGGGTGATGAGGTATGTAAATAAATTTGTGCATCCAAAGTATGTGTGGATTAACCGACCTGCAAAAGTAGAATGCTTCAGTTTGACAATTTAAATCCATATCATATTATCATTGTTTGTGTATTAATTAATCGTGAGAGACCATGTTGGAGGTTATTTTGATATCTTAACATACAGTATTAACTTATTTGTTTCCTTCCTCCGATTTTAAGATATGCTAAAGGATTTTCTGAATGGATAATAGGATATTCTGCAGTGAATTCTAACTCTGGTTGCAATTATTCCGAGACCATACACAAGATCTCCCAGGAATAAAAGTATCTCGATTTTTTTGGCGGTGGTGAGAAATACAGACCTGCACAAAATCGCCACAGGGGTTGAATGACGCACTCATGTGATAATTACGGGAACAATTAAGCCTAATGAAACAAGAGAAGATGAGTGCGTCAAAAATTGCATCGAGATTCATCAAAAAAATTAGCAAAAACTAAGCCGAACCGTCATAAAAGAATTTAAATGGAATCCCTGCAGCTTCAAAAATAGGGCGGTACCCGCCAATTACTAATCTTTTTCTTGACAGAACTCATTTTTGTGGTTTCTGGACGTAATCCTCATACTGGAAGTCTATATATGTACTGATATTTTGATTCATTGGGCTTTATATACTTGTACTGTCAAAAAAACCTTTAAAAAAGCTCCGGTGGCTTAAGATAGGTTGTTGATGTCGTTCCGGAAGAATTTCAGTGACTGCATCGGGTCATTTTGTTAGCCCTTTTACCTCTTGTATTATAATGCGCAGCGGGCAGTCATCATTCTTCCATTCTCGCAACCCTCTTAGCCACCATCCCACTTTCCCTTCCCCATTTTCACTTCACACACACGAGTTATGCACCAGTACTCCCCCTCGTTCTACTCCTCCACCCCTCTTCCCCCCTCGCTGCTCTTTTCACAAAAAAACGCTGCAACTCCCTCCTCCGCTCCCAGGGTATCACGGCCCCTCCATCCTCCTTTTGGCCACCCTCTCTCCCTAAGGCACACCCAACTGACAAGTGGCTCTTTCCCCCTTCGTTTTAATTAATTGGATTTCCATATCGCGGGCGTACGTAAAAAAAATATTTCGGCGAACTAATGACAGGAATTGACGGCTCAGAAAAACGTCTCTCCTCGGTGCTTGCTCGTGCACGGCGGGGATGAGACAGGAGTTCTCCTCGGGATGCGGCTGTGCACCACTTCTGCACTCGTTCCGGATTTCTCGAACATCGTCACATTTACCTACATACGCGAACATGGATAGATGGCACCGATTCTAAGTTTTATTAATTTTTATTTACGCGAAGCAAAATATTGCTCCCTGTAGCTGTATTCACTTCCAAGTTGGTGATCGAATAGTACTCCGGAGAAGAACTTTTAATAATACAAATTTTTATCCGAGGAAAATAGAGTAGAACTGGATTTGAAAAGACCTCTAAAATGATAGTGCAAAGAAATCAGCTCGATGGACTGTGCTCATATGCAAACTAACCCTTGATAAGTATGACATTCACCAATTCATATGACAGTTTCCTAGTGCCACCATTGGATTTCTCACCGAATTTCTGTAACCGAAGTGTGGCGCAAATTGCACTTAATGTGTGTCTATCAAATGGTGTAACCGCGAATTGTAACGCGGAACTGTCTGATCGGTACAAACGTTTCAAATCTAATAAAAAGCGTAGGCACACATGGAAGATGTGTGGAGGAAGAGGTAGGTTCTAATTAAATTATATCATGGTTGGGAATATATTTTAAAGCAGCGTTATCAACTCAGTTTACCAGGTGTGGATGCAGATTTGAATCATAATTTCACTTTCAGTGAGAATGATTTCACTTTCAAAAGGATCAGGAGAGATTGTACAGTACCAATGTGTATTCTTGAAGGTCTAAGAATGTGTAAAGGAACGAGTAACTGAATAAATATATGATTGAAGATAGGGGAATGAAAACGCGGCAGCGGAGCAAGAAGAAAACTTGATGGTGGTTTTTAAGTATGGGTTAGAAAGAACAGAAAAGTAAACGATAGTTATGGCAATGGAAAAGAGGATTTGACCCCATCAGTCATGTATTTAAGAGGTTGAATGAAAGAAAGAAATGACAGAATGTTTTTACAGAAATAGGGAAAATTATACAACAGTTTCAGGTTTAACTTTGTGGAATTCCTTCATTGTGAGGGTAAAAAAAAGAATCGTTTCACTTCCACATAAAGATGAATTACTTCACATGATCATGTCTTCGATACTGCACATCATCATCAGGTACGTATCACCTGATCATGATGTGCAGTATCAAAACCATGGTCGTGTGAATTATTAAATCTTTATGGGGAAGTGCAAAGTTTCTATTTTTACCAAGAAAATCTTCTGTAAAAGTCAGTGTATTATATGGAAAATCTTCAGATGTAAGGAAGAGATGGTATCGCTATGATTCAACTTGGGGCTTGAGAAAAGATAAGAGAATCGTCAGGGCGTAGCTAGGGAAAAAATATACCTACCGTAAAAGATAAGCGAGAGAAGTAATTGATAGGAGCAGAAGAAATCCAGGGATGGTGAAAACAATACACTTACGTTGAAGAGATCGTTGGAAATTTTTTAAAAATATTTAAATAACGCATTTATTTTCTGGTCGTAAATAGATAGGTTATTATAATTTATTATATAAATCATAATTTTAAAATAAGCTATAATTTAATAATGTTGATCGATTTCTATAAATATTCAGAAGGCAATATTTCGAAAGGTTGATCGAAAAAAAAATTATATCTACACTAATTTTTTTCAAATGCTTATTCATGTGTGTCCTTAAGAAATATATTTCTGCATACATTTTAAAAACTCTTGCATTGATGATGCACTTCTCAAGTAAAGTATGATTTTATTAGAAATAAGATGTCTGCCATGAAATTAAAAAAAAGATGGTTTTGAAATAATAGTCCAGTTTTATGACTCCAATAACGATGAGTAAGACGACAGGAAGAATTCACTGTACAGTGAGTAAATATGGCCTCCGACGTCGGTGGCACAGGAAATATTTTAAAATGCAATTCCTCGATTCGGAGACTCAATATGGGATTCCAGTCGTTATCTGTTTGAGAGATTTCTTCCGCAATCCAAATATTATTACAGGGATGGGCAGAAAGCTACTTTAGATTTTTTTTATTCCATCTCCGAGCATTTTCATTCCGCCAATGCCGCTGCCGACGTGGGGGTCCAAGGCCGCCCATTTCTGTAATCAACCCATGAAAGAGTCCTGTTTGTTCTCCGCTCCCACCCCTTCGGGCCAAACTCCTGGCTCTGATTCGTGACCTCATTCAAATCCATCAGCAAATTGCCTTTCCTTTTATGAAAAGGACTCTCAGCTAGAGGCAGCCGAGGGCCATAACACACTGGTTAAGTACTACGTATGTACGAAACTGGACTATGCTCGTCGGCGGTGACTTTGCAGCCCTTCCTTTCTTAGGCCAATTCGTCACCTATGCATGCACACATGAGCGCATACTATACATGTACTCCTCTCCCCAGGCAGTTTATGCATTTACTTTCGTTCCTGTGCGTTCGTTGCCCGCACATTCGTCGACTTGTATTCGCCTACCCGTTTTCGCCTACCCGTTTTCTCCCCGGGGTTTTCTCCACCCCCTCTTTTCTGTCGTTACCCCCCTTCTCCTAAATGGACCAGATTTCATGGCTGGGGTCTTTATGCTTACCTGAGTCACGTACTCGCATCAGCATCTAGCGGTGATACGCCGGAATGGCCGAGTCTACTAAATGACCCACGGGGAACATTGGTTCGTATATCTTCCGTGACTCTGAAAGCACGTCCTTATACGTTCCCATTTCTCCGATGAGCTATTGATAGTGGAGGCAATCAGCAGGCGAGCTATGAAGCTAATTATGACGCTTGGCTTGTCCTCTCTCTCCCTCTCGAGGGAACTTCTTTTAAAATCATACTTATTAAGTATTTTTCCCAATCGTTTCATGTTTGACTCTTACACCAGCGTGTTAGGATTGTCTGTAGTTATTTGATTAGCTAGTAGAATACATATATATACATATACATACATATACGTGTTACGTGTTATCTGTTTTATTCTGTGTTCTATTGTGCCGTCCAAAAGTTATATATATATATATATATACTCTTGAAGATGACGCACTCCGGCGACGCACAAACACACAAACACTAGGTTAATAAATATTAAACATACAGAAACATAAAAGAAGGACACTTACGGTAGATATTTACGTTTCGACGGCACGGCCGTCATTCCATCTATCATGTCGAACCAGCTGTCATGGTTGGCAGAATCATACGGTCATCACAATGGTGCTTAGTTTTACCAATATAGCTTTATAATGTACGTTATGCTAATGAATGTTTTTGACGCATACTGAGCTTTATTCACATTCACAATGGGGTAAGCCATAAAAGTAAATTCAATTTAGTTAAATGGAGTGTGTCTTAAATTTTGCTGCCATGACATCCACATCCCATCCATGCATTGTGTTTTGTAGTGTTTTCCATCGTAAAATTTCCGTAATCGGGAATGACGATTCCTTTGGTATAGGGTTTATTTTAAACTTCAAGTTTGGGTCTAATCTGCAAATGCAATTCGCGTGAGCAGTTTTACCTAATTGTCGTAATTGAATTCCAAATATCTATAGTTTGAAGTCGCGAATCGTGCTTCCATTACATTCGGTTAGGATTTCTGCATGCCCCCTCTTTAATCTGGGGGGCATTTGAAATGTATCTTCTCCATTGAATAGAGTAGTTTCAGATTTGGACCAAATACCTACGTCATCTTAAGTACGTATGTTAAGGGATTTGGAATAAAACGGATGATTTCTGCTCGTTTGTTGAATTCATCCGTTCAGCAAATCCAAGCATCGTTGAAGCGTCCTCGCACGTCATTTTTCAGCCATTGATTTACGCCCTCTCCCCCTTGAATGATTAGAGGTGAGGCCTATCGTTTGATTTCATTTTTTTTCCTTCCCTATTGAGGCGGCTTTTGTTCCTCGCACAGTATGGATAGGTCGAAATACGAGGACACCGATTCGAGTACTTTATAGGAACGGCGGCGGAGGACGGATCCAAAAACCCCCCTATGCTCCCCCTCTGACTCACCCTTCCCCCGTCCTCCTTACCCCCGCTTCTCCCCTCCTTTCACCCTCCCTCCCATTTGATCACCAGAAGCGGAGCCACTCCACTCCCTTCCGCGTACTGAAAAATCCGTCGATTCGGAGTGAATCCCTCTGACGAACGAAGAAAAATAAGCGAAAAAAAAGAAACGATGGGGGCGTAGTGGGCGGGGTGGGGGCGCATATCCACGGGTGGTAATTATTTCGGACAAATGAAAGCTCATTCCTTCTCCTCCCACTCTCTACCTCCTCTCTCTCTCTCTCCTCCTCCTCATCTCTCCCCCAAACCCTCACTCCCCAATCTTCCTCTCTCCGTCCTATTACGTACAAACAACTCGTTGCTTTCCTCCCCTTCATCCCCCGTCCCAAAACTCCCCCCCCCCGCTTTTTCTCGCTCGATGAGGGATGTGGGGCGAGGGGTTGTGCAGGTGAATCGTAGCGTGAAGCGGCTTGAATGGGAACCGTTGGCTCGGTGGCAGCGGGAGGGCTTTTGGGGAGGAGGAGGATGAGGAGAGGGGTTTTCTGCGGGTGATTGGAATGGTGGGTGGAAGACGGGAGAAGTGAGCGAGCGGGGAGCTGGTGAATTAAAAGGCGCAGCGGAATTGAGGATGGTTTGAAAAACGGAACGGATGGACTTGGCTGGCACCACCTACTCCGCCGCCATTGGGTGTCGTCAGGGTGTCGTCGGTCCTCTTTCCCCGGAAGGAAACTCCGAGTTAGTATAGACGCTATCGCAACTCGACTCTTCGCTGGGTTCACTCGCGGGCGATCCCCCGGGAGTTGGTCCACGGCTCTCTCATGCGAATCCCTTTCGTGTAAAATGGATGAGTGATGTACCAGATTGGACGTGAATCAATCCCCCCTCCTCTAAGCGATCGTATCGCCGAGAAGTCTAGAAGGAACGCGTTTCTCTCGGAGATGTTCAAATCGACTAACACTCTTCATCTTACAGTATGTTATTTCGTAGGAAAAAGTCATGATTGGAGATCCACGCGAAGGTCATTCATTTCTAATGGCATCAATTGCTGGAACTCCTTCGCGTTTGTTACAATAAACTAATAACCCTTGATAAATTTTAACACGTTTGTCCGCAAGTGTTTTCTGCGCCCTGTACTATATGAAAGGACAATTTCATGTTACCCGTGTTTTAGTCCGTTCTGGTGAAATCACATATGCGGGTGAATTCATTGTTGTAGGATTTGAGGGGGTTCAGTTAAGATACTATGTGACCACACTTTACCTAATGACGTGCTCTAGCTGCTTTTGGTTCGGGTTGTTTCAAGTTTAGGAGGTTTCCGTTCCAGAGTAATATGTTTCGTGGAGGCGTATAATCAGACGTGAAAAATATTATCCTAATTGATTGGAAGAAACAAGCTGGCTTTCCCTAATCTTTCCACACGTGTACACTTTTTCCCTCTCGAATGGCTGATTCCGGACATCTCTTTGCGCAAGTTCTCCAGACGTTCGAGATGAATCAGATCATCTCCGTAATAACCACCTTAAGTCTCAGACAGCTTATCGTGAACATACTATAAAACGTGTCCGAAATAGGGGATAATTAAATTGAGGTCCAGCGATTGCAAGGTGAATACCATGCTGTTTTCATAATGATTTCGTAAAATTTTCGATTCTTATAGGTAAAA
Organism: Hetaerina titia; assembly: GCA_037158775.1. Taxonomy (NCBI): domain Eukaryota; kingdom Metazoa; phylum Arthropoda; class Insecta; order Odonata; family Calopterygidae; genus Hetaerina; species Hetaerina titia. Next base: position 80,936,892 of record CM073775.1, on the reverse strand, counting down.
AATATTTCCCGCGGATATAAAAATACCCACAGAAACACACGTTTTTGATAAGCTCCCTAATTGTTTGCAATATTTTGATAAGATTTACCTTATTTCAGTTCAAGTAATAATGAGTTTATAAGAAAATGGTATATGAATCAAATTCTAAAAAGAAGAAATAGGGTTCTCCGTAAGGCAATAAATTAACTAGGAACGTAATAAAGGGCAGGTAGAAGTAAAAGCGCGACGACAAAGGCAAAGGGTAAATACGTGAGTCAAATAAAGAGGGGCTTACGGCGGAAAATGTGTTAAAGGTAAAGCTACCAGCACAGGATCTGTTATAAGAAAGTTCCCTAGTCAACGAATCTTCTAATATAAAGACTAATGACAAATTGTCATTAACCTTAGACAGTGGAGTCGGATCAGGAGTCTTTGAAAAGAGAGGGAGGAAAACTTTGAGGTATCGTAGGATTATCTGGCAAAGGATCTTTGAGTTAGGAAGGATATTAAAACGATGGTGAAGAGGTTACTTTTTGAGTTCGGCTACTGATCGGAGAGTCCTTGATAATGAATGCATCCGAATAGCACCCTCCAAGATTCTGATTACAATAACTTCGTGAGAAAACGAGTAGTGGACCGGAAAGGGAAGTGAACCCTCTACCCTGAAAATGCGAATTTCACTTTCCTTAAAGCTTAATACGGTGTTGGCCTGACCAGAGCCAATCAAATACAGCCTTTAGGCTAATTGATACGATGATCATGGTTTAATTAATCTTGCAGTTGAAAATTCGTGTACATATTTTTGTTATTCATTTGTGTATTATTTTACTTGGGAAATCCGAACCTAAAACCCATCTGTTCTTGATTTGTTTTCCTCTTATAAAAATGGCATATATGAATATAACTTTTGCATTTCACATTTACAATATTACCGCAGTGTTTAGAGGTTATTAATTTTTTAAGGGTAATTTAAAAATGGCAAATGAATGATTCCGTTACGTCCATTATGAAATATCTGACTGGATCAACAATAGGTTTCTATGAAAAATTAAATCACAGATGAGCGATCAGGGACGGCAGCTATTCAGACTTTTACGGCTAGAGATCTGCCGTCCAGCAATAGATGGAATATCCTTCAATACCAAATAGTTAAAAGGACAGTGAATACTGATATTCACGTCAATTTCTAAGTTGTTATAATGTAATTTGAACTTTATTCTGATAAAAATGAATCATATGAAGGATCCATGCTGCTTCCTGGAATTACCGTCGCGCAGGTGTTTTGATGTACAACTACTTCGTACCCATTCCTGGAGGAGTCTTCGGGTGGAAGTGATCTGCATCATTTTCATTTTCAGTTTAAAATGTTTTTATTTCCGTAAAGATTTGACAACAAGAATATAAATACATACATTAGGAAAAAATACAACAATGCGGAAACCCCGTTTTAAGATTAGCTCCTCTTCGGGGTGGAAAGTAACATGCAGGAAAGATTTGCAAAGGATGCGGTAGCGGAAATAAAATTCTTTTCAGCGGAAGCGGTATTGGCCCGGCATTTGCCCAGGGACGGAGGGAAACCCTCAAAACCTCCGCCGATTTGGCCACTATATACGTAGAGTAGTATAGGAGACGCTGGCTGGCCCGGAGCTCTCTGATTGGCTCTTTCTTGGCGGCGACTAGGAATCAGGAATCACCCTTTTCCATTTGGAAGTCGGGGTTTAGCCGCCCATAATGTTGAAATTGTTGGGGTTCTTCATTATTTCTACCACTTCTCTTCTCGGAAAATAATGCCTTTCTCTTGCCAGCACTTTAGTTTGGTTGAACTTAATCATGTGTCTGAATCCCGACCATGCATGTTCGGCAATTGCCGAGAGTCGGAACTGTTTTCTGTCTATGGCCCTTTGGTTCTGCATCTGATGGAACTTCCTGTTTGGCCAATATAAGACTTCTCACATGTGCACTTATTCTCATATATGCCTTCGTACATGAGATCGGGGGTCCAGTCCTTCGGTTTAAAGATGATGTCACTGCTTTTTCTTACTGTGGAGAACCTAGTTGTTATGAGGGTAACCCCAAAAGTAATGCGTCTAATGTTTTAGAAATAGGAAAAAAACATTTAGTTTCTATGGTATATACATAATTTTAAGACTGATCAATTATATATTTTTCTATATAATTGCCATTTTGGTCGATGCAATTTTGTAAACGCTATGACAGTTTTTGTATGTCCATGTCGCACCACCTCGTCGCCATGTCCTTGAGGAAACGTTGAACATCTTTCACCTCTTCTTCGGAGCTGAATCGCCTTCCGGCCATATGTTCTTTCAACTTAAGGAACAGGTGAAATTTGTTGGGGGCCAAGTCCGGACTATAGGTTGGGTGGTTGACAATGTCCCAACCAAAGGCACGTGAAATTCACGTGAAGAATCAACTCGTTACCATTTGTGGTCTTCAGTCAGCATTCGCGGCACCCATCTTGCATACACATTCCGATAATGCAACTTTTCTGTTAAAATCCTGTAGTTGGTGCTTCGAGAAACATCAGGAACCAAAATGCAGAGTTTATCCAGCATGATCCACCGATCATTACGCATGGTTTGCTCAACCTTCGTGACAGCCTCGTTTAAAATTGACGGTCACCCGACCCTTAGTTCGTCGTGAATTTCAGTACGACCTAATGTATACTCTTTTTACCACTTGCGAACGTTTTTGACATCCATGCACGATTGTCCATACACTTCCATCAATTTGCGATGAGTTTCAAGTGGTTCAACCCCTTTTGCATTCAAAAACCGAACAACTGCGCGAACTTCACACCCGGTGGGTCTAATTTATTCGGAAATCAGAAAGATTTGCAAGATGATAGTATTGAATTAGATTGACTTTTTAAATTAATTTCTCACAGGAAGTATTTATGTGTCTACTTTTTCAGGAACGATCTCACGAATTGAATTGCTTGCCATTTCGAACCATGCAAGTAGATATGTTACATGGCCCACTATCTCTGCTTTTTGGTGTGGTTATTCTTTACCAGTTATGTGAGTGAATACAGTCATGCGCGTTCTTTCTGCAATTCCATGACTGCAAATATTTCTTTTCTTAAAATCTCTTTTTCAAATTTGCCGAGCAAGTGATGCCGTTTCCCCCTGCCATTCACAGCTGGTGGACTGAGGGAAGCCCGCCCATCAGTTCCCTCCCTCAGTCCCTGAATCACTCACTTACTAGTATCCTCGGATTATGTGCTCGAATCTCTCATCTCGATTTTCCTGTCGGTTATCCTGTTTGTGTCTCTTCCCATATTTTTTCCTTTCTGACAGCCATTCCATGTAGGCATTTTATTCTAAAACTTTGCATTTAGTTCCGCCCATTCTCTTTCCTTCCATTAATGTAGAATCCTCTTAACATTTTTTTTGAGTGCACAAATGATCAACTTGTATTCCTGTCGCTTACTACAGGTCTTCATCTTTGCTCAGTCTTAACTGATTTATGTAATTTACTCCTTCCCTAATTCTCCACGCCATCCTTTTACTGAAGCACAAATTTTCGTTAATGTCAATTGATTTCCTCCAATGGTGCTCCATTCATATTTTAGGCCCGTGGATGTATATAGTACATCAACGCTATACACGCCTCAAAAAATATGTCCCTTTAATTTGTTTTCTTCCAAATACGGGCTGTATGTTTTGTTGGGGGTAATATTTACTCGTTTAAAAACCCGTCTTTACTTCTTTTCTTATGTTAAATATATCCTTCTTGTATTTTCCATCACTGTTGTCTTTGCAACTGAAAAAGTTTAAATTTTGCACTTCATCTAGAATTTGTCTGTCCATTTCCATCTCTTTGTTTCAAGGTATATAATTTTTTTCCTGCAAAAATTAATGCAATGTTATAATTAGGTGTTAATATTTGTATGTACAAGGATGGTATGAAAAGTTCCCGACCTAACAAAGATACAAGGCACATTTTCTGAGTCGGAAACTTTTCAGACCACCCACGTACATACATTATCTTTATTCACCCTCATCTGACCAGAGAGTTCTAATAACGGTACTGCCCATGATGCTGGGAAATGGTAGCTTTAGCTTGTCAATCATTTCTGTTTTATATCATAATTCGTCCCTGAAGTTGAAAATTTTCATTTTTCACTCATGAATTGAAGAAATATGGAAAATATTTTAAGAAAAACTAGCTGTAGGTAGGCATTCATAAGAGAATATTCGTTCAATTTGTTTAAAAAGAGTTACTTGCCCTAAACAGTAAAACAGTAAGTTTCTGGAAGAGCGGTAGAATTAGCTCATAGTCTTTATTTCATAGTTTTTTGTTCTCAGTTTTATATGTGGATGATGAGATTTGATTGAGAGCACGAGATGAATTAAGTCAAGATAAAAATTAATGAAAATTCTGTATATATCATCAAATTGTAAGTGATTTTCCTATATATTTTCACGCATTTAGTCAACAAAAAGTCAAAGATTGACACAATTTTAGGGAAACAAAATAATTAACTGAAAATAAAAATGCGCAGTAATAATAGTGATTGAATATTTATTTCATGCTAATTTCTTTTCTTTTTAAAATAAATAAAGTGAGATATTTTCCTTTTTTGTTATTCTCACTTCGTGAAGAAGCCTATTCTAGTAGGATTATGTACTAGTGCAAAATTTTTTTCAAATATGAGAATAAAGTACATTATAGTATATAGTACTGGTAGAGGTAGATTTTTACGTTTTGATACTATAGTGCAACCAGGACACTTCTACCACTATTTGATAAGGTGATTTTTATCTTAAATACTACAACAGCCGGATAATGGTTATCTGCTTCATTGAAAATTCCCTTATTTTACACAGTAAACTACCAACATTTGTAACTTCTTAATGAATGAACGACCCTATGAAAAAGTTTTGAACTAACAGGGGTACCCAATATTTTCCGGAAACCTACCTGATTATAGCTTACTGCCATTAACTTTCACCCCATTTTTGAGCTTGAAAATCTATGATTGAAAAATTTTCCGTTTATACTCGTTTTGCTGTAAAATATTTTTTCTCTCAGTTTAGTTCTTGCTGGTAAACAGTGCTTTTTCTTTTTTTGGGAGTAAAAATTTAGAGATGAACATGTGACAAACAGTTTTTTATCTTGAAAAGTAGTTTTTCTTTAAATTAATGTCCTTGAAACTTATGCTTGCTTACCATACGGGTAAGGGAAAGGCTATACGAACCAGTAATTGCAGAAACTTGAAGTTAAACGGCATACTTGGAAATCAGTGGAATCCTCGTAATTAAGAAACCTTTCTCTTCAGCACAGTCAAAATAGATGCTTCAATGCTGTGTAACTTTAATATAAACAAATTATTGACGTAAAATATAGTTACGCTGCATGGTCATGGTTGGTTCAAGCTCCTCAGCAGTATAACAGGGCACCCAATTTCGAGGAGAAAATTCATGGGAGGCATATGGTGACCTGTTACCCCTTTCGTGAATCGTCTAGAGTTCAAGTAAAATGGGAGAATGTGCCATATTTCATGCTTTTAAATTGAAAACTACACATCTATATAGATGAAAAACAAATGAACATTTAGCTTCATGTAAGAAATAAATTATAGCCCCATTAACTTTGTTAAAATGACCTTGATACGAAGAGTCAAAAACTTTCTGATCAAATCACAATATACATACATAAAAGATATTAACTTTTCTGAAATATTGGATCATAAGGACGTTTTCACCTAGGATTTAGGCCGATTTGTTTTTGTTCCAACCAGAATCATCTATGCGATTCGGTATACAATTTATGATATCCGTTCATTCGCCCTATGTGGATAATAAAAGAAGTTGGCGATAGTCCGAGCATAGAACACGTGTCGTTTCTGAACGCGGAGGATACCTTTCAATGCGGATCTGAAATTGAACAGATAATGGGACCGTAATTCGAGAGCGCTCGGGAATCAAGTCACTTGCATGAAGCGGGCGGTGGGAGGGGACTCCAGTTCTCTCGTTCCGGCAGCAGCGGCGTAGAAGAGAGGAGGAGGGGGGGGATGGAAAAAAAATATGAGCAGAGGAATTATAAAAAAAAGAACGCGAAACCCTCATTGTCCGGTTTTGGACAATGAACTCTTTCGGAAAAGCCCCTCTCGCGATTTTCGCGATCGAACGAATGCGATGCGAAACGGAATTTTTCAAAAAAAAATAAAGTCAAAGGGGGTGGGGGTGGACGCGCTACGTGGGGTACGAACCGGGGAAACAGCGGAAAGCGGTCTTTTCGGTACCGAAAAATGAAAGCAGGAGGCCTTTTGCCTCCCTCGCTTCTCCACTTCCCTGCCCCCACGCAGAAATCCTGCGAATGCACCCCCATAATCGCGAGTCCGGGTCCGCGAAAATAGCCCCAATAGCGGGAGGCCTCCTCCATTCCACCGATTTACTTCCTTCGCATACACCATCAACACCCTCCTGCCAGCAACTCCCCGAGGGCCACCGTTCGCCTCATGGAATACTGTACACCCCACCTCCCTCCCCCTCTTTCCCATTCCCTCCTCGGGGTGGGAGAGAGTCAGGTCGGTGGATGGTCACGCCCTCCCCGACCACCCCCACGCTCCCTGCCGGCACTCCCACCCTCGTCGCCGCGTATTCTCGCCGAGACCAGCACACACACCCACCCAACCTCCATCCATCCACCCAGCGACCGAGTTCACCGCCACGGCCTACTCTCTTTTGGCCGCTGCGGCGTTCTCCGCTGCAGTGGGGACTGAATTGATAGGGACTAAGTCGGCGAAATTAATACGCGATTTACTCCGCTCGTCAATGGAATCGGGAGATAGGTGATGTGGAAGGATTTCCGGTCCAGGGGTCCACGGATGCGGTGAGGGGAGAGCGAAATGGGGAGGTGTGTGAGAGGAGAAGGATGATGGGGAAGTAACAGGGTGCGGGGGACGGGGGAAAGGAGGGGTGGCGGAGAGGCAAACTGGGAGGGAAATTGGAAGGAGGGAAGGGGGGAGGAAAAGTGGACAGTGGGAGTAGGTATTTAAAATGGTAGAGGTCTCGTAGGAGGTAGACATTTCTGGGCGGGAAAGCAGTCGGCGGGAGTGTGCAGTGTTTGATTACGAATTCCATAATGAGTACCCCTTGTCCACCTACTACTTTAATTCCCCTTGTTGCTCTCTCTCTCTCTCTGTCGTCCTCTTAGTCCGTCTGCCTGTCTGCCGGACGAAGAAAGGAGGCAAAAATAAAAAAAACGAGCCCCTATAGGAGTACGTAGGCACATGCTTCCGCGAGCGTATTAGAGGGGGATAGCCGGACCCCCTTCGACCCTCTCCCCCCATCATGACGGGGTAGTAGGATGAAACGCATCCACGGGTCGCTGGTCCCGACCTCCGCGGGTCGTCCGGGCGAAACGGAAAGCAATTCGCCCCACATCCCTCCCCCACCCCTCTCCAGAGAAAACGATCGCAAACACAGGATTAAAACAATCGAATCTTTGGTGCGTGCGTGTGAGTGGGAGAGCGAACTGGTCGTTCCGATTCATTTTAAAAATTTTATTTTATTTTTTTAAATTTTCAATTATATGCCATACGGGCACGTAGGTATTACCTTATATATGCCTCCGCATTCCGTTATAGGCTCTGCATGCGGGAATACGGGTGGGCAGAACGGGGGAAGGTGATTTGGGACGAGTGGACGGAGAGGTGGTGTGCTGACGTCGCGTGGTGGAGGCTGAGAGGGGATAAGGGAAAAGGCAAACACGGTTCGTCGCCGAAAAGGGAGAAATTTCGGTATTCGTAAAAAAAAAATTTGGCGTGATATAATCGAGGGGATCGCTTTGCCCTCCGCTCCGCTTCTCCCCGAGAGTCCCGTCGCTTCGTGTCTCCCCTTTGGAGACGGGGAGGGGATGCCTCTACCGCGTGCCCAGTCCCATTCCCCACGCTCGGGAATCAAGAGCCATCGTCCCATTGAGACACCGAAGATCCGCCGTGAGCCGTCCTCCGCCTCCCGACTTGGCATCGAGACGCGTGGGACGCCCCTATACCCAAGAGTGAGAGGCTGCGAGAGGAGGAGGAGGTGAGATTTAGGTCCACGAGCTCGCGCCGTAGTCAATTTACTGCAACTCGAACATTTTCATGAAGCAGCCATATTGACATTATGATGTTGAAATTTCATGTCCTTTGCTAAAGAACAATACTAATTCGTTTTATGTTTTCGGCAGAATAAACAAATCAAACATTCATCTCATAAATCACTTATCCATCATTTGATAGATCCGTATTGTAACACACCTGACGACTTAAAACATGCACGCATAATTGTATATAGGTACACTTACGTTAAAGAGAAATAATCCTCGCCATCATAGTGCAACAATTTTATTGTGTACAAATCTTTGCTTTGACCGGGATTCAAACCCGAATCCCTCGATGTTCAGCCGAGTGCTTTAGCCAATCAGGCTACCTAGGCGTCCTTTTTCGGAGTCTAAGAGTACGACGCCTCGGTAGCTTAATGGCTAAAGAACTCGGCTGGACAACTAGGGACCCGGGTTTGAATCCCAGTTAAGACGAATGATTTTTACATTCTGAAATTATTGTATTTTCATGCACATATAGCACATGACTCCGTTAAAAGAGTTCTGTCGCAACATGCCCCGCAGTTTCTTGGAATTCTCCCTCATATATTTCAGCTGTGTATTTGTGAAGTTGCTGGCAATTTCTTTGTGCTCAAAGGGAGAGAGAGGACCAACTGCAAATGTTACTGCTTCAGATTTAAATCTTACTCGCTGGTTTGTGAATCAATTGATGGAAACATATTAACATCAAAGTAATCATCAAGAGGAAAACCGTGAGTCTTTCTTCTTTAGATGGGCCACCGATTAATAGATCAGCAATGTGATGCGTAGTCAAGTTTTATCGATCCAAAGGGAGGCTTATAATTGGTTTCCATTTTGAAAGAAATTCGCCAGGCCACACTTCAAGGTTCAGTAATTGAAATTAACTAGCTATACGCCTTTGCCGATCTTGCTGTACTAATGTGTTTGAACTCAAGAAACTCTGTTAAGGATTGAAGTCCCAAAATTTACTTTGACTTCTCTTTAATACTGTAAAAAATATATGCCTATTATTGCAAAAGTTTCATTAATTATTTCTGCAACGATCTATTTTTCAAGAAATAAGAGTTTGAATAGATTTTGAACTTTGCCATATTATAATATCACCAATCCGTAGGTAATAAGCTACATTTAACACACTCAAAGAATCAAGCTCAGCTCTAGTCAATTTATATCAACTTCTACATTTAAATCTTTTTTCGTATAAGAAACGCATGTAAGGTTCATTTTTATTGCTTGCAGGTCTTATTTAATTTAAAAATTGGTATTAAATGTGATGACTCTACGCATTAGAAGAAAATGAAGAATATCAAACAAATTTTCTTACTTTTATCATGAAATTTTGTTTATGATTTAAAATCACGAGACTTATGCAATATATTTCGAAACCTTGCGCTATATTAAAAGCTTTTTCTTGGTAACTTTGCAATTTGAAGAAATTTTGGAGGAAAACGCCCGAAAAGAATGAGAAGAAATACGATTTATTTATTTACCCACTTTTTTCATTATTCGTTACCGTTAGTGCTGTATCGATGACGATTCCCAATATTCTTAGCGTTTTCTGTTGACAATAGTAATTCTCAGGAACTTAGATTCGACATTGTAGGACTACAAATATCCATACACTTTTGTTCAGTCGTATACTTTTGCACGGAGAAGTATCCAGATGTCGATCAAAGATTCAAATACAAAAATCCGATAATATTACTAATGTTATTCAAAACTTTTTCATAAAAAAGTTACAGAAATAAAGCACTTTTAATTATTTAAAAAATAATATTTTTCTCTCCCTTAGTATAACTTATAACGGAGAGAAAGAAGCCAAGGCAGTCATATACATTCACCCTCTAGTTGATTGATAATCATAATTTCATTTCAATAATATCTATTGGACTATGGCGTCTATTGAACTCAAGTGTGCAGACTTTTTTTGCTCTCGTGAAACCACCCAAGGAACGCCGGACAACTCTTAAAAGTCGGATAAACATTGGTCGAATCATTTCAAATTGTCTTCTACGTGTAAATTAAATCCATAAATCTCATTTTTACACTTAAAATGAGTTAATAAACACATATCCACAGTTAAAACATAACTTTGCTCTGTAATCACCAATGTGTTATTCTCAAATCCGATTTTGAGACAATTTAATGCATGACGTGAAAATTGATAACGAGAATTCTTTCTCAGTAATCGCGCGGCGATTTTCAGCCAAGCTACGGCCCCCTGAGGCGACTCGCAATCTGAAATAACTCTTTGACCGTTGGAGAGATCCAATGGCACTAGAAATTCCAAAGCTCAATTGTAATGGAAGAAGTAAAGCCGGGAACAATTTTTCCTTTTCCGAGAGAATATTATTGAATTGCATTCAAAATTTCGAAATATATATTTTTTTATTTTCCGCCAACCTTTGTCCTTCAAACCACCCGTTCGCATCGCAGAAATCGGCACAATGCGCCCCACCAACGCGACCACATGATTGCGCTCGTGTGGGGCCGAAACCCCACCCTCCCCTCCAGTACCTCCCTCTCTCTCTCTCCTGACCACCCGCCTCAATCCCCGCACTCTCCCTCCCGCCCCTAAACTTCCAATCCGCAGAGCCACTCGCCGCTTATCGGCCTTTCGCTGCTTTTGCCCGCCTCGCGCCCTCCACTCTCCGACGGAGGGACGAGAGAATGCGCGGCGCCCCACCTCGCCAGATAGGGAGAGGCAGCGGGGGACGACGGGGGGGAGGAGCGGTCATTTGCGCCCGCAATGCCACCCACGGAAAGCCTCCGATCCCCTCCTCCCCGCTCACACACACACACACACAGCCTCGCCATCCCAAACAGCACCGCCGAAATACTGCATTCCCTTTGTGTGCGTCGGCACCCTACACCCCGCCGCATGGTGGTCTCCGTCCGTCGGCCCTTTAAATTTTTTTTTAGAAATCCCGGTGCACCGAGAATGGCGAGTTAAGTGTCGTGGGTGAAACGTAGCGATCAGAGGGTGGTGGAGGGGGTTGGCTCCAAGGTGGTATTGGGAGATGGGGTGCGCGGGTGCTGGGGGTGGCTTCGGGAGAGAGTGAGGGCTCGCTCGGTGGTGTATGGAGGAAGGAAGGGTTATAGAGAAAGGCCACGTGGGGGTGTGTGTGTGTGGGCGGGTGGGTGTTTGGCGGGAAGGTTCTCCCTGGGGCGATTTTCACGGGCGGCGGTCCCCAGAAGATTGGGCGCTGGGCTGTAAGGTGCCCAGGAGACCGTGCTCTTCGGGAAGGGGAAAGAGGGAAGGGGGGCGGTTGGCGAGGTATTTCGCTTGCACGCGTAATGCGACGGCCATTCGCTCCCTCCCTCCGTGCTCCTGCGGATCTCACGGCCGCACGGTCCGCCGGATTCCGCGTCAGTCCTCTAAAACAATCCCATTGGCACGGGGGAGGGCCAGGGGGTGTGGGGGCTCAAATGATGTCTCCTCTCCCCCCCCCCCCTTCCCCCCTTCACGATGGAGAGGACGTGGGAAGGACGGTGGCGAGCCGAGAGTAGTGAAATTAATGCCTTTAATGCATTCTCTCTCTCTCTCCCCCTCCCATTTCATCCCTCCATACCACCCGCCCCTCTTGTGTGCTCATTGCGTTCTTCCGCGGCTCGGGTGAACTCGTCGCAATCGTCGTTCCCTCTCCCCGTTCCCATTTCACCTCACACACACGCGGAGCAGCGAAACCTTACACCCTCACACATAGCGGCCCACCGCGCGATCCTCGTGTCTCTCCGCTCTAGGCCGCGTCTCCAAACCCGCCCGGAAAGTAATTTCGGTCTCCTTCATGAGAGGGTGCCACGAGAATGGAGGGGGGAAGGGGTGCTGGGCATTTTAGGTATTCCTCTGAGGGAAGGAGGGAAGTATGTGTGGTTCACTCGTTCGTGAGATACTGGCATAGCGAGTGGGTTCCACACTACGTAAAACCCTACCTCCTTCCCGCGCAACTCCGCCCTCAATTAACCAAGGAGGGTGAGACGCGGTCTCCCCAGCGGAAGCCCTCAGTGCTGGAAGCCGATCGCTGATTTTTATAACCCATTAGCCGAAGACGGAATGAATATGATGTGGTCTGTATGGGATGCGATGGGGCCGACGAACGAAGCGTGGACCGGAAAGAATTCAGAAGATTGGTCAAAGCGGCGGTGCCGGAAATTGTCATCATTTCCTGGCGTAGGCGACACCACGCTCTCCAGAGGACTCATTGAAGGCACTCACATTTTTTTTGATTTTTCACACCGGCGATCTTTTTCTTACGTTAATAAGCCTCAGGTTGATTTCTAGCAATACTCCAGCCCATCATTTTGCCAGTCGAATTTTTCATTCCGCCATGGTCCATAGCGCTTAAATCTTCCACTAGCTTTATCTCATAGTTGATCTTCGTTCTTACCATTTGATTTCTCGGCTCACTTTTTTCATTTTGGTTACTGGTAAATTATCGTACCTTAGGACGAACCTAATAATAGGTTTCCTCATTCTAGATTGTGTCTTCACGTCTTTTCCTTTCATTTGATTTTTAATGTACTTCATTTGCTACTCTGGTCAATCATTTTATTTTCATCATTATTCCGTTTCAACAAATAACTAAAATTGAGAATTTTAGAGAGTGAATAGCACTAGTAATTTTTACAAAAATGAAAATGATAAAATTTCGCTCTCCCTGTTACTTTTATTTCTCAGGTCTAAATACCGGCATAGACAGCATCTACATCTACATAAATACCCTGCGAGCCACCAAAAAGGTGTGTGGCAGGGGGTGTAGCACCATGAGGGAAGGGTAAGGGTTGAGGGGGTTGGGGGTTAGGTGAGGAAAGGTGGGGGGAACCTGTAAGAAAAAAAAAATATATATATATATACATATGTACACATACATATATACTATATATACATACACACATGCATACTAGTATCCTAGCATAGAGATGTCTAGGTAATGGCACACTGGAATAGTTATAATAGAAAACATATACTTCGGCAAATTTCCATTTTGACAATGAGTTTTGTGCGTGCTAAAGCACATGTTGTCAGACTGAATATTTCATTTCTGTATATCTTCAAATATCACTTCTGAAGAAAGGTAGTTCACTAGAGTGCCGTAATTTGTCCCGAAGGTCGGTGCCAAAAAAGTAAATCTCAAGTTTTCTTTTTTGAAAATGATGCATGTTTTCCAAAGTTTAAATGAATATATGCCATCCGTTTGGTCATCAACTCTATGGTGGAAACTGTTCGTTTTTTATTTCCAATTATTGAATATTTTATCGTGAAAAATACAGTATTTATTTAAAAAAGACCAAAATATTATTTCTCTTAAATTCCATTAAAAGACTACCTCCTCGACGTATTTTCTCATTGTATTTCACATTGAATTTCTATTTGCTCCCAGTAAGAATGCATTTTGTGAAAAAGAAAGGATCTATCTATTGTCTCAGGCCGTAATTCATCCATTAATATGAAAAAAATTGTACATACGTACAAATCTATATTATTTGAATTCAAGACGACATTTGTGCAATGATTCATGCACGGCATTAACTAGAACATAGATCCTTAAAATGCACTCCAGGTAAATTTACTAAAGCCTCATCCATCGATAGGTTATATATGGCCAATAGAGGAGAAGTAGTTGTTCGATATTCATTGGGAGCTGTTAGAGATCTTGTGTATTTTAAAATACGCTTAATGATAAAAACCTCCTCTATAAATTCATTCTTAATTTCTTGAAAATGCCTATGTTCATCACGTCATCAAAGAATACGTATTCATTTTTACATTCTTCACTTAGGTCCTAAAGATTTCCTTCATATTCAGCATTATTTAGCATCACATCAATTCCCAAATATTTCGTGAACTCCCTTGGTTTACGGGCCTCTCCCGCTTTCATCCGTTTCGTTGACATATATTTTATCTGCCTTTGCTGTCTGTATCTTCAGGTCAGACATTTTTGTTTATAATATTACCTACTGGATCTTTCCGCAAAAAACTCCACCTGCGAAATGGATCAACGTGCAAACGACCCAAAATGCTGGGGAGTCATCGGTAAACCACCGAAAGGGCTTTTGTAGCACCTCCTGCGTTTATTCCTGCAGCTTTCTCACACTTTATACCTCCCCGCCTTTCTCCCTTGATATTTAGCATTCAGCATAATTCTTTTTCTATATTATACCATCCAAATTACCTTACAAGCCAACGCTAGGGTGTCTGAGCGGGAGTGATTACATACCAGACTCTTCGTTTCACTCATGATACCTTTCTGTTTAGCGCCGTCGGACGTAATTCTAATCCCTTATTGTCAGTGGGAAACATTGTATCTAAAATATTTCTGTTCTACATTTGATCTCTCTAATTTTATTTATATGATGTCTCATAAGATGTTTCCTATAAGATGGAGCTTATAACGTATTTTGAACATCATCGCTGAAGAGAACTCCTTCCAACTTGTGCTAGAGGTTTAATGTGTAATTTTACCTTCCCTCCCTGAGTGATTCCCAACCTAATTCCTCCAATAATTTTGACACGTTATTCTGTATTTTATCTTTCTCCCGATAGTAGTCATTTTTCGTGCCGGTATTGTACAGTTTTCCACTTTTACATTTCTTCCAAGTGAATTTTAGCATTAGAGGTCTTCAAGTTCTCCTGAATCTATCTTGTTTTGAAATGCAAATGGATCAAAAGAACACTCACTTTTTTCAATAATAAGCCATACCAGAATATTAATTTCATTTTAATTTAACTTTTGATTAATTGTCGAGGAGTACGACCTATTTTTTGTGCCGCATCGCTCTCATATTCTTTTGTTCTGTTCTCTTTTTCTCAAAACTCTTTACGATTCCATGCAGACTCCACTAATGTAGCACACACCATCCGGTACATCTAAAAGGCGACCATTTCCCATAAATTACAGGAATTTTTCGATACAAATTCAATTCTTTCCGTCATATTTACCTTGATTGCAGTTATTTCTTTCTGTAGTCTATCATTTCATTGTGCCGATCTACTTAGAAGAAACTATAAGAAATACTGAAACGGCAACTCAATGATGTATAAATAAGTGTGAAACATATTGTTGAGTAACGATAATCCACCTCTGGTTAGATTCAGGGTCGGATTCTTCCATACCCGTTCGAGTGCGATCGTCAGGTGGTACCTACGGATATTGAAGCTATCCTTAGATTTTCTATGAGGCGTCTATTTCACATAGAAATTTGGAGTGCATGAAGATGCCATTATAGCTAGCAAATAATCATAGTACTTGATCGAAAATCGAGAGATTCTGTTTTGAATCCCAAACAATGAGGTTATCGTGACAAATCCTAATTATTTGTCAGCTTATCCACATATTCTCAGTATATGTTTCCATCATGAGAGATCGTGAGTGATGGAAATACCTAAGCATTTGTGTCTACACTTTCTATTTCGGTCTTTCTGTCGCAGTTGGTTTTCGAGAGGCAGTTGCTCTTTTTCCAAAAAAATATCACTGCGGTTTTTGTCAAGTTTAATTCTAAATTCCAAGTATCGCACCAGGATTTATAGCATTTAGGTCATCTGCCAAAGCGGCTTTGTCCTTCGGATTGCGGGTACCTCTGTAAATAACTGCATCGTCGGTATTTTGTTTCAGAAGGATTCTGGTGTGTAATCACCTTCTGCCACTCAACCTATTGGTGACTTTCAGGATACAAAGTTTGAGATTCAGTAGAAATCGTATGGAAAACAGAGAAATTTATGTCATTTCTCCAAGAAGGATAAATTAACGATATTCAAAACCAAAAAATAATGTTAAAAAACGGTACTTTGTAATTGAATAAAAATAAAATCATGCAGGGTGAGAAAACCATACCATTTACCCCATGGCTGCCAACTTCTCAGAAATTCACCCAAGTGGGTGAATTTCACCGTAGTTGTGGTCACATGTCGCAGGAAACATCCACACTCCTCGCCGCTCTCCCCTCGCCGATGGACTCAGGAAAATCCGTCCCCTGACGGATTATCCCCTCTGCAGAAAGGGTTTGGCGCCAGTGTTCTGAGGCGGACCCTCTTTGCCCAAGGGATCGCTACTTTTTGCGTCTCTCCGTCTTCGTCCGCATGCTCTTTTCAGCGTTGAGGCCACCCGTGTCGCCACGTCCATCTCTTCCGGGGATATTGTCGGTGGACGCTCGTCCAAAGTGGAAGGTAATTGTTCCTCGCTGTGCCCAGAGAGTAAATCCTAGCCGACAACGGAACCCCTTCGCCTATTTGGTGCCTCGTCTTTTTTTCCAGGGAGCAGCACTGTTGTATTTGAAAAGTCTGAATATGTAAAATTCCGCTTCTTCGATTCTTGTGCTGGTGAATTAAGATTGGAAGATATTCCAGTGATAGCTCCTTATCCTTTTTTTTGGAATTGCATTTTCTCATTCGCTTTCATGTATTCATTTGGTTTATTTCTAATCCCTCCTTTTTTACAAAAAAAGGACTTTTGCAAGCGGTGAACTTTACGCTTCTTTGGTGATAAGTTTTTCGCTAGAAAGCGCATAAACCTGTACGACTTTTTTTGGGTTTTTTATTGTGTGTTTTTCCTATTTCTTAACCCTTTTACTACTCTTCCTTCCCCTAATATCTTAGACATCCATCCTGGTGCTTGCACCCCCTGCCACTCATCTTTTCACCGAATTGCGTTGTGTTAATATAGATGTAGATTTTCTCTTTCTCCCAAACCATATTTTCCAAAAACTGTCCGTATTTCATCTTATGCTGAATATATTGCTAAATTAATTAAAATTGACAATTTCCACAAAATAAAATTTGATACGACCGATTTCAATGTAATTACACTATCTGCAGGCCGTATTAAATTTTATTTTGTGGAAAATTGCCAATTTGAATTAATCATGATATTCCACTATATCACGCCTGAAACGTCTCTTTTTATAGTGCTAAATATCCGAATTACAAAATTTAATTTTTCAGAGAACTTAATATAATTAAAAAGATAGCAGTGCAAAACGGATACAATCAGGACTTGGTTTTAAAAATACTTAATAAGAAACGCTTCAGCAGAGCAAGAAATCTAGTATCGCATAGTAATGAGGAAGTAACATTTTGCTGGTGTAAACTTCGATATTATCGACACATCTCTGCAAAAATAGCCAATCTATTCCCGAAAGACAAAGTTAGGGTTGCGTCCAGCAATAGAAGCAAATTGCGAGCGTTTATGAACAGAAATAAGAACAAAGTGGAAAAATGGTAAAAATGGTATTTTCAAAGTTAAATTTAAAGATTGCAAGGCAGTCTATATTGGACAAACGGCATGATCTTTCAAGCTACGCGCCGAGGAACACAAGCGGAATATCCGGAATGGGAATGTCGCCCGATCCCATTTCGCCAAGCACCTATGGGAGATGGATTAAAAGAGTGACTTTAACGTACATCCTGGAACAGTTGGAAATAAAAAGAGAGTGAATTATGGGACATTTGGTCAACGAAAACATCTTTCTAAGATACTTACCTCTTCTGGAAGTCTTATTGTCCATCAACGAAGAGTATTCGTAAATTCTTTGACCCCCCCCGTTCATAATCCTTTCCTCCCTACACATTGGTTCTTCCCCTCCCCCGTTAGCACCTCATTGTACCAACCAATGCCCCTCCCTATCCCCGTCTCCGCAGAACCGCGTCCTAACTGATACTTTCCCCTCCACCCTCTTCCCACCGCCAATTCCCTTCAATAGCCCACCTTCCCTCCTAGCGAGAATATAGTATAAACTTCCTGACCATGGATGGGATTTTATACCTAATGATGTGTCCTATGCTTCGGAAACGACCGTAATTTACTAACGGTATTGGATAACAAACGAGGAAGTACTGGGTATGATTTTGGAGAAGAGAGAATTTTTGGGAGGAATTCAAAGATGGACGCCGAGCGTTTTGATTGTTAATGGGATGTTCAAAACTGTGTGATGTTGGACAAACAAGAAAGGGGAAGGAATAGGATAGGAATATTGGATGAAATGAAGGGAGAAAATAGGTATGCAGAAGTGAAATGGGGCCTTACTGTAGTGCCCGATTTCTTGCTGTTTTTTTTAGGAGGGTCAAGTAAATGTATTGAAACAAAGTGTAGGTTGTGTCCATCATAATCCTACCTATTCGGTAGAATATCTTTAATAAATCTATGATATAACGTGGTTTTTTCATAATGTTTGGTCTAATAGTAAATAATATACCTACAAATTGTCACTTGAAATAATACAATAGCCAATTAAAATACACTACATTACGATCAAATACAGTAAACTAACACACTGCCAATCGTATTTTGGTATGATTTTTTTTTGGGTACCAACCGCAGAGGGAAAGGATCTGGCCCCCTACCGTAAAGCGTCAATTTCACACCCCGTTGGGCTTATTATTCGGTGAATTCTACCGACACCTACCAAACCAAGCAGCGGTTTGATTACTGTGTTTATGGTTTTCAATACATAATACTATATGTGTACAAAATATTTTCCTAAATAGTGCAATAGACAACTACATACCGACACTTTTAATTGAACGAAGTTTCAATATCTTTGAAGAAAATATAACCACTTGCAGGCAGACAAAACACTGGAGAATTATATGATTTTTAATGAAAAACTCAAATAACTATGATTTTACATTAAAATTCGATGATCATTCATTAAAGTTTTATGGGAAATTGTTTTCTGTACCTTGTGGAACTGCTTGATGTAAAAGAACTCAAATACTTTGTTAATTCCACGTAAACACGTAAAGTTATTTTTGATGTTTAATAAACAAAGTGTTTCAGTTATTTTAAGTCATTAAAATTATATTTGATTCTGTCATGTTCTGAAACCATCATATTACTTGCAATAGCTCAGGAAAGGTTTTAACTCCGCGCCAATTTTTACGTCGGTTGTACGACAGTACGCCAGATAATGCATACTTATGATTGAATATATATATATATATATATATATATATATATATATATATATATATATATATATATATATATATATATATATTTATTCAAACACACACACACACTTTGGAGCTCGTAACGACACTTAAACCGCGCAGTCGGCATAATGCGCGGTTTAAGTCTTTTCCCTCTCTGAAGCTCCACGTGGTAAGGAATGTGGCTGGAACTCCGCACACGTTCTCCTTCTCCTAAAAAGTTTTCTCCTCCTGGACAAGTGCCGATTCTTTTGGACGTCATTCACCTTGTATGTAAATACATATCGCCGCCCTGTGTCACATGGAAGTTGGCGTCTTGACGGTGTGGGCGGGTATGGTTGGCGCACTGAAAGGGAAGAGGGTTGAAGGGAGTGCGTGGCGAAGGGGGGTGGACAAGGGGATTACGGCAAAACCCTTCACTCTCGCCCTCCCTTCATGTCTGCGGCGGGGGATGTTGATGCCTGCGTCCTGAAGTGTCTTCCACCTCTTCCTCCCCCACCTAATTTGACTTTGAACGGACCGCTTTGAGTCGTTTCGACTTGATATTTTGAGAGAATTTATGGCATCAATGATTTTATTAAATAAATTTAGGAATACAGACATTGAGGATACATCACTTCGTATGCAGCCTTGGGCGTAGAAAAATTTACTTGTTTTGCTTATCAGAAAAATGGCTTAGTACCGCGATTAAAGTTCATTGTGATATCATCGTTCGACAACCTCAGCTATTTATTTCATATTGTAAATAATTTTTTGTTAAATTTCGTTTTCCGTCTCCTCATTAAACAAATTTCGTCGAGTTATATTAAAACGTGAACGCGGTTTTGCTAGAACCAAGTATCAATTTTTCGATTGGGAGATTTGATTGAAAAATACACCTGCATATATGGAATTAGTTATATAAAATCAAGTGAGCTCTATTGTGTTGCACTCAACAGAATTGTGGGCTTACTAGTAAATAATGCACATACAAGTGCGTTGCTGTGACTTAGTAGAATAGTTCTAGTCCTAGAACTGGACTCCGGAGTGTACTCAAGATTCCATTACTGCGTCAAAATACGCTTTCGTTTAATCGATAACATTAAAATAAATGGAACTGAAATACTATCTGCATGCCATGAATCCAGGAACGAAATTATATGACCCAAAATAGGTATACATGCAAGTAAGCCGAATGACGGTGGAAAAGGATTGGTAGCTATTAGTTCTCAGTGCGACTGATTTAGTACTGGGCGCGCAAAAGCTCTTTGTATCCAAATGTCTGCCAACTCCAGGATTTTCGCTTCAATGCTGCCAGCTGATTATGGGAGTACCTATAACATTTGCGGTAAAGTAGTTATCGAAGGATTAATTGTAGGAAGTGGTGTGCTTAGTAATGAGGTAATCGAGTAATGCGCGAAATATTTGCAATAACGTTGATTGATGACACGATTCAGGTGCTTCATGTATGTAACAAAAGGGGTAGCAGATAAGAAAGAGGTCTCACACGATATTTTGGAAAGCGCAAGAGGCCTTTGAAATTTGTTTGGGAGAAAACACTATGGAGTGGAATACGGGTTAGGATGAATACCTTGAAGAACTGGAGACAGAGGATTGCGGAGGAGAGGGCAAAAGAGGCTTGATGTGGATTTTAATGTTTCACGCAAATTTTTTCGGAACGTTTGAAAAAATTGTAGGGGCTTACTGATAGGAAAGAGGATGTCTTATAGGTGGAATATTTTATAGAGATAAGGAAATGGGAAAGGAACACACAAAAAAAACGAACACAGGACATGTGGGGAAGGCGGATTTGAGCACCGTGGGGGTTGACAACATTAATAAAAGATTTCGTAAAAAGTGGGAGGAAAAGATTATGTAGGCTGATTCGTAGAACCTATGAGGAAGGCATCTAGTCGAAAGACTTTTTGAGATCGCTGTTAGTTCCTATTAAGAAAAAGATAAAGGCTACATCATGTGAAAACTACATAACAATATGTTTGATTTGGCATACAACTCAAGTTGTTCTCAGAATCATCATCATAAGGATGGAGAGCAAGGCAAATGATTACCAAGGGGATGACCAGTTTGGGTTAAGGAAGGGGAGGGGCACGCGCGATGCCATTGCAGTAATGAGATCAATAATCGAGAGGAATATATAGAATACAATCAATACGTATTTGCCTGTTTCGCAGATTTCGAAAAAGCGTTTGATAGAGTGAATTAGGAAAAACTAACAAGGATATTCCAGAAAATAGGAATAGATTGGAGGGACAGGAGACTAATACGCAACCTGTGCATATTTCAGACTGCTCAGGTGCGAGTGGGGAACGAAGAGTCCGGTTGAACAGTGTTAGGAATAGGTATAATTCAGGGTTTTCCATTCCGGCACTGTTCAACGGATATGTGTGGAGAAAATGATTAAAGAGCCATTGGATGAACTGGAGATAGGAATGAAAGTCGGCGGGGAATTTGTGAAATCAGTTAGGCTTACTAATGACCTAGCTCTATTTCATCAGTTAGCCAAGGGTTTCGGTTACAAGCATTGCTGAGTGAATCAGAAATTCAGTGAAATAAATGCGGGTTGAGAATAAATATAAGTAACACAAAGGTTATACGATTTTCCAGAAAGATAATGACCAAACTAAACATCAAAATAGGAGGGTAAAAACTAGAGCAGGTGAAACAGTACACGTCTTTTGAACCAACATGGTCAAAGTAGGAGGTATGTGTAGAAGAGTTGAGCTAAGCGAAGAGGCTTTCACAAGGACGAGAGAGTTGATGACAGTTGATGATGAGATTTGATGATGAAGATGGGACGTTGAGTAAGGATATTAAGAAAAGACTCCTAAAAACTTTGAAATGAAGTGTAGCTATGTACGGCGCGGAACGTGGTCACTGAAGCAGGAGGATAGACATAGATTGGAGGCTTTTGAATAATGGGTGTGGAGAAGGATGGAGAAGGTGAAATTGGTCGAAAGGAAAACAAATGAGCAAGTACTA